>RJWT010039896.1:0-12592 GCA_004365215.1 Cuniculus paca | reverse complement strand
TAAAGTCACTGGGAGAAACAACAGAACAAGGAATTCACCTAGGTAGTTTCCCTACCTTAGTCTGTCAATGTTTCAGCAATACCCAATTCAATTGCAGTTCATATTTTTAATGTCATATTTTGTCTTCATGAGTTCTTTTTTTAAAGGGAACAAAACCTGACAACACAGAATAAAGCCAATCAAAACACAGCAGTGATATGATACAGAACTTCAAAACAGGACAATAAGAAATCAGCAATGGCTATCAATATATCTTGCTATCTTCACAATAGTTGTCCATACCATCAGACATAGCAAAATCAAACAAGACAGAATAAAATCAATCAAAACATAACATTGAATAAAATAAAACAATAAATTGGAACAAAACAAAACCATAATCTTCACAATAGTTGCTCAGGTTACCAGACACAGGAATAAAACAAAACAGTAAAATGGAACAAAACATTGGATTTCTAAAACCACACACGAGGATACGTCCCGCAGTTGACATAATGCACACTGCCACCCTCCAAGTAGGTGCCCAGACCACCAGCCCCAGGCCTGCAGAGTCAGCCAAACAATACAAGCATGGAGCTGTTCTTTTCCTCTCAGTTGCTATCAGCTCATCCTGAGTCCTCCCAATCAGCGGGCGGTGAGGGGCGGTGCTCTACTGGTTTTTCAGCCCCTGCCCCGCTGGCTCATGGGAACACATAGTTTCTCTTCTGACTGAGGCGCTTTCCGATAGGCCTGGTGGCGCTTACTTCACGGGAAGACGTAGTTTATCTTCTCTGCGTTCTTGAGCTTTAAAAATCATTTGACTTAGTTTTTTCTTTTTTCTTTTTTTGGAAAATTACATACTTCTTTGCACTCATATTTTACAGATTTGACCAACATTTAATCACACTGCACAACTGCAGTAACAAATTCAGTCAACCTGTGGTTAAGCCATTTGGGAACAAGGATAACTGATTCTTGGTGAACATTCAGTTTGTCCTGTGGGCATCCTGGAGCAGTCAGTAGACTAAAGCATTTCCCAGAAGGGACTAAGAGTTTAGTGGAAATTGGAATTGAGCTTCTATTGTGCTTACCTAGTAGGGTTATTATGAGGATTAAATGTGAAAATACCCCTAAAGTGATGAAAATGCTTGCTTACTGGTGAAAATAGACTCAGAACACTTGCCAGGCTCCCAGTAAACACTCATTCAATGCTATTATCATTGTCATGATTATTAAAGTTGTCATTAATGTTATTAGCCCAAAGAAGGCCCTTGGCATAGGGCAGAGAATGGTCTGAGAAAGAATAAAAAACACAAACCCCAGTGGTATCTAGCAAAACTGGCAGAGGAGCAATGAAGGTGGGAATGGAGAAAAGATCAAACCAGGGGATTATCAAACTTGTATTAGCAGATTCAGGAGACAGAGCTTGGGAAATAGGTGATTTGAATAAAGAGCATGGAGCAGCGGGCATGTAGGTAAAAGGGAATTGTAGTTCAACATATTTATTTGAAGAAGGATGATTCAGAGCAATGCTTCCCAAATGCTGGTTCACAGACTAGTTGCTTCAGCATCACTGGGAGTGCATGTTAAAAACAGAGATTTTGATTTCTTGGGTCTGTAGTTAGACCCAGGAGCCTTTATTACTAAAAGCTACCCAGGAAGATTTGGCTGTGGAGACAGGTTTACGAAGCGTTGTCATGCAAACTTAGAGTACTGCAAGTCAAGAAACTGGGCTGGAATCCTGGGTCCAGAAATGACTTGCTGTTTGACTTCCGAGACTTCCTCAGCCCTCTGTTTTGAGGGTCGCAGGCGGTAAAGGGTGTGGTGGAGAGTTGTATTCCTCGGTGAGCCCCTGCGCGCATGATGGTGAAGTTAGCATGACCATAGATAATCTGTATTTGAGGCTCCTTGTACCCATTCTATTTCACTTCCTCTCTTTTTCCAGCCTGGGCAGCAGAGCAAGGGACTTGGCTCCTATAATCCACAGTCCTTCCAATGATTAGCTTCTTTTATTGTGGTTATGTTTTGCAGACTCCACGGTTCTATATGTGCATATGGCTCTTAATGGATATTATTTCTGCAATTTTCATTACTGCCATATTTTGTTTTCTCTGGTAAGTGTGTATCTGTAATGAAGTTTTTCCAAAATAAGATAAATGTGTAATTTGAGAAAAACAAAACAAAACAAAACAACAACAATGAAACAAGTCACATTCTTTCTATAACCCTACATGAAAAGACAAGAGTTATAATGTGAACCTCTCATTGCTTCTAGTGCTGCCTGCAACTCCTCACACCCTTTCCTCCTTCCCAGCACAAGACAATATTTTCAGGGTAATGAGTGTCACTGAAGCTTAATTGAGCCTGTGAGGATAGACTCACTGCAGAACAGTTAGGCAGGGCATGAAGGCTGACCAGAGCCAGTGCCTCCGTCTTCCCATCTGTCGTGAAGTAACAGAGCAGGGTGCTGTGCAGAGAGCGAGTTCACAACCAGGAAGGATGGGGTTGAGCACTGGCCATGCCCCTTAGTTGCTGAGTGACTTTAAGAAAAATCACTATCCCTTCTGGGCCATTCTCTTTTTATTTGTCCAACACATTGATTATTGCTAGTTCTTGCAGGGCAAATGCTACAAGATTGCAAGTTTTAAGGTAGAAGAGTGAGGGGAAATTCTGGAAGGAGAAAGTTAGAGGAAACTATGGCTTTTTTAGTTAGAGGAGGATCATTGTTTCTTGATTCGTGACTTATCCTTCAAAGGAACAAGTATAGGCCCTGTGCTCAAGTGAGAATTTGACTGCATAAAGTTTTTTTTTAAAAAAAAATTAAGTTTATTGGTACATTTTAGATATACATAATGGTCATATTCATCATAGGAAATTTGTACCCATACATGATATACTTTCATTCCTCTTTTTTTTCCCCCAGTCCCCTCCCTTCCTTTCAACCCCTCTTTCCTCCCTATTTACAAAGCTTTGTTTCTATTTTATGCTTTTTTAAAATCATTTTTTTCCTTTTCCCTTCCTTAATGAAGTTTCTTTTCTGGCTACTACCTTCTTTTTTTAGAAAGAGACCTGTGAGTTTATGGGTGGTCTCCTTCCTTCTAGGTGGAGAGAGCTCAAAAAAGAAAAATTGCTTGAAACCTCCAGACTTTTCAAAGGTAAAGTCAAGAGGCTTTGCCCTTCTTTTTTCTTTATCCCTACTCATTGCTTCCAAAAGACAGTTACTTTTCATATCTCTGACAAGATCTGAGGGCATGTGGGAAATCTGGGTTGTGAAGACTAGGGAGAAGTCAGAAAGTACTGTATAGTCAGTCCTCCTTGTATCCATGGGGCCCAGCCAAGGACTCAACCAAGCACCCATAAAAAATGCTTGATACAAGAAAGTTATGTTGTTGCTATTGTACATTAAATGGGCCTGTGATGGTTGTGTCTGCATGCAACGTGTACAGACTTGTGTTTTTGTCACTAGATCTCTGCCACTTAACAGTGGGGCATACATTCTGAAATAGTGCGAACATATAGAGTATATTTATCACAAATATATAGCCGTGTGATGTATGTATATGCCATAGAGTGTAGGAGCATGTGTGCACGCATGTGTGTGATAGCTCCTGGGACCGTGATAAACAAAACAACATAATATTAAATCAAGTACGAAAGAATATTATGCCATAGAGATGTAAATATGAGGTGTATGAGTTTTCTGCTGATATAACACAGCAGACTGTTTTCAGTGAACTTTTTTTATAAATAGATGGAGTACATTCTAAAATAATGATAAAAAATACAGTACAGTAAATACATAAGCTAGTGACAGTCATTTATTATCATCAAGCATATGTATTGTACATAATTATGCAACTAGCACAGTAGGTTCATTTTTATACCAGCATCACCAGGAGCTTATATTGTGCTCTGATATCGTGATGGTTATGATGTCACTAGATGATAGGAGCTTTTCAGCTTCATTATCTTGTGGGATCACTGCCATATAGACAATCCATGAATGACTGAACTGTTACATAGCAGGCTTATGAGTGTATTTCCTAAACAACACAATTTAACAACTTTTTACATAGTGTTTATATTATATGGGGTATTACAAGTAGTCTAGAGATAAGGTATATAAGAGGAAGTATGTAGATTCATTTTATATAAGAGACTTGCAAAGTCTGGGGACCTCAAGAGTGCTATAAGCAGTCCCCTGAAAATATCAAGGGATGACTAAGCTACCACAGATTCTGGAGGATCCCTTATACCAGTCTTTGGACTTTGAGTGGCATCATCTAAACAATGAGATTCCTTGGAAGATTTCAAGCATGGGCGTTTATTTGTTCATATATATATATATATATATATATATATATATCACATAATTATTGAGTACCTACCTTGTGCCAGGCACTCCAAGGGAGGTTGAAGATAACTGAAAACTGTAGAGGTTGGCCCAAGAGATAGGAGGGCTGGCCCACAAAGACCAGTTAAAAAATGCAGGCAAATGTAGCAGCTGACACCATTAAGTAAGGCACCTAAGTCCATGACAGAGTAGGTACTGTGCCCATTAGGGCTGAATGTGATTAGGAGGCTCCAGTTGTGGATGATGTACATTGGAGAACGGAGAAAAAAGGTTTCAGAGATACCAAAATGCTACACTGAGTCTAGTCTTCATATATAGATAATCAGGAGATGACAAATGAGTTCAAACAGGACAGTGATGTTAGATTTCTGTGTGAGGAAATGGAAAAATGTTCATTCAGTAGAATAACTCAGGGGCTGAGGAAGTAAGGTAGGCCTAGGAAAGGGAAAGAAAATTAGAATTTATTTCTCAGAAGACTGTGGGGATAGGTATGTAGTGAGTTATTACTTTTAGAAGCCAGTGCAAAGTCAAAAGGAAAATCAAGTAGGCAGAAAGCCTGTGCAGCACAGATTATCATTTCGTTTTGTAGTTCCTAGAGCCTTGCATAAAATTACAAAATCATGAGTTAATTTGCTTTCTTATGGGAGATAGTGAAGATCCTAAGATTTTATGTACCAGCTAGCAGAGGGTTGAACTGATGATATATCACTTAAATTGAAAGAATAGATTCACTGGACTATGAAAAAATAAGTATAGAAATTTGATTAAATTAAATGAAAGTCAGTAGTCTTTTATGTTCTGGGAAACTGAAGGCTTAAGCCAAGTTTACTAAAATCTCCAGGTGTTAGGGATCTCCACTCTGAGTTTCAGGAATTTTAAGATCACTCTACTTAGGCTGAGTTAAGTCTGAAGGCTGTATCCCAGCTACCTTATGATTATTAACAGTTGTATTACTAAGCTGGTGGTGCCATAAGCAGTACCATCGATTTAGTGGTTACAGAAAACTAGAAGGCTTTACTGAGAAACAAGACCCAAATAATGAGAGTAATATGTCATGTTCATAAGCTATAGAACCTAATATCATAAAAGTATCAGTTATCATTAAATTGACCTACATACAAATTCAATTCAATAAAAGTTCCCTTTCCTCCTTTGAAGTTGACAAAAAATGAAGTTATGCATGCTGTTATTTCTCCCAGATTGAAATATACTGTGGAAAAAAGTAATGTTGGAGTTCTGGGCTTCTTTAAATTCTCATTTTTTTCTAGATTTTTTTTTGGCCCCACAATTCCTCCCCATATTTTAAACTCTTTGATAATTTTAAGATGTTTTCTCATTTTTGTGTATCATCTACTTTTTAATTCTTTGATAAGAAACTTGGTCTCAATTTCCTACTTCCATTACTAGAAGTATCTACTATCTATTTGTTTTTCTATCAGTCAGAATATAATTATTTAGTCAGCACTTAATATGTGACAGACACTTCTGAGCACTATGTATATAGTGGCAAGCAAGACAAAGTCTCTGTCTTTATAAGGTCTCAATCTAATTGAGGATGTGTTCATTTTTATGATTAACTCAATTGTAACCAATGTCTGTGAAACACAAGAACATTGGGCAAATGTCAGTTTTTGACTTCTGAGGTTTCCATGGTAAGCTAGAGCCTTACACGAGACTCTTAGGCACCCCTTGTCCCAGCCTGCATTGTAGGGCCATAATGAAGTCTGAAGGAGGTGGGGAAAGCACACCTGAAAGAACCTGAAAAGGTAAGTGAGGCATTAACATTTGAAAGATGCCTTGCATTTCACACATGACCAGCAGGCTTGGAGAAGAGCTGTCTGAGGAATCTGTATTTGTGTCTTTTCTGTCCCATAGATGAAAGTTTAAGTCTCTCGGTGGAACAAAGTGGGGATCAAGAAGCTTCACATTTACCTCAAAAACCTTCTACCCGAGTTGGAGAAAGGCCTTGGACTCCAGATTTACCTGGTAGCAGAAGGAAACACACAAACACTTTCCATTTTAAAGAACCCCTCACGAAGAAATCAGGGTCTATCAAGATTGCTCAGAACACTGTTACACCAGAGGTGCCCACGACGGACTTTGAAGATAGCCAAGTACCCAACTGGGAGGCTGCTGGCAAAGCTGCCCCTCAAACTACAGTACACACCGCAAAGGCAAATAAATCAACAATGCCCTTCACGGAGGCCCCCCATCCTGAAATACACCAAAAGACACCCGTATTAGACCCCTCCAAAGAATCCCATGCTACATCAGACATCCCCTTATAGGATGTTATTCAAGAAGTAACCACACCTTGACCCCTTCTTCCTCTCTGTGTCTAAGAGTAGTGAGGATGGGGAGTGGTCAAGAAGGCACATAAAAGGGACATTGAGGCTGTCAGGAGTATCATTCTGGTCCAGCCTTTCTATAAAGAATGCATCTTACAGGGCAAGGAGAAAATAGTGATGTGTGGTCTTGGAACTGGAGATGGTTGTTCTCTGTGTTAACGCTTTCATAGTATTTTCTGCTAAAGAAGTGACTGTGGCAAACATCAACATCTAATAAAGGTAATCTTACAGAAAGCCAGAAGATAAACTGTCTATTCTTTGGCTCACTCTGTTATCTGTCACTCAGGCTGGTGAAGACTGGGGGATGGGCACAGTGGTGATGGCATCTGTTTTGGTTACTTTTTTCTGTGGCTGGGACAAAATACCTGACGCCCAAAGTGAAGCAAGGAAAGGTTTATTTAGCTTACAGTTTCTGGGGATTTCAGTCCATAATCAGCTGACTCCAAGGCAGGGTGGCCTGGCACTGGGGCAACACTTCAAGGCAGCAGCCAGAGCAAAGGGGGCAGCCGTTCAGGGCGGCTGCAAGCGGCAAGAGCAAACCGCGCCAGAGAGGAAAACACGCCCCCATTCTGACCTTACATTGTATGTCGGCTCCACCCATGGGCGGGTGCAGGACTCACACTGCCAATCCCAGTGCTACATAACAAATCAATCATAAATGTTAGATTCAGCTGCTTCCATGCCTACATGAGGATTGGGGGGCCATCTATATACAAACCGTAACAGCATCCTAAGCCAGGGAGTGAGAGATGACATGGGTATGAGTCAGGCCAAGGGTTCATCTAAAACACACACACACACACACACACACACACACACACACACACACACACACATCTTCTCTCATAGTGTGCAGTGGAATGCTTCCTAATACTTTGAGGTTCACTGATTCCCCAGTGGTCTTAATCCCATGCCCATCCAGTGGCCCTTGACCTTTGAAGAAATCCAGAGCCAGGGCCAGGGATTTAGCTCAGTGGCCTAAGTGCCTGCTTGGCAAGTGCAAGGTCGTGAGTTTGATCGCTGGTGCCACACACACACACACAAAAAAAAAAAGAATCCAGAGCCAAATCATGTTCCTAAATCTCTATCAATGTGAAAGAGCCCAAAGAAGGCAGGTCCAGGACCTATAATGTGCAAGAAGCAGTTAAATGAGATAAAAATGGAATATTTAAGAATGCATTATTAATGAAGCCCATGACCAAGCTCTGGAGTCTGTCCTTCTGGTTGACACTAAGAATTAGATATTGCAATTTCCCTCAAATAAGATTCAAATATTAATATTTATAAGTACAGATATTTAAATCCTCAAGGCAACAGGCAGAACATGATTAATTGTCAAATAAACTCAGTTAGTAATAGTTTTGGGGATCCAGAGAGAAAGTAACATTATTTTAGAATTAGAAGAAATCTGGGAAAAGTTAGAACTGAATGGTGTAGGATTTGGAAAACAAGATAAACACAGAGTACATATTAAATAGGCTAAACAATATAAACAAAACTTTAATACCAATCTTAAACTCTTTTTACCTTTTTAAAATTGTGATAAAATGTATATTACAATGGTTTCTATTTTAATAATTTTTAAGTATATTTTAAGGGCAGGAAGAATATTCACACTGTTGTGTAATCAGTTCCACAGTCTAAATCCAGAACTTTCTCAACTTGTAAAACAGACTTTGAATGAATTAAAGATTGAAACCCCAAAATGATTAGAAGAAAACATTGGGCAAAATTTTTTGATATCGACCAGGGCAATGATTTTTTTGAATATGACACCAATATAGAAAACAAAGGCAAAAATAAATAAGTAGGGCTACATCAGAATAAAAAGCTTTTTCCCAGCAAACAGAAAGGAGAGATAACCTATAGGATAAAAGAAAACATTTGCAAATAGTACTTTTGAGACTAATATCCCCAACTCAATAGCGAGAAAACTACCCTATTAAAAAGTGGTCCAACTATCTGAATAGACATCTCTCAAAAGAAAACATACAATAACCAACAGGCACGAAAAGGTGCTCAACATCACTAATCATTAGGGAGATCCAAAACCACGACGACACATTAACTCATACCTGTGTGAATGACTGTTATAAAAAGAAGAAAGATAACCAGTGTTGACAATGACGTGGAGAAAAGAGGACCTGTACTCTGTTGGTGAAAATATAAATTAATACAAGCATTACAAAAGATTGTATGAAAATTCCTTTCGAAAAGTGAAAAACAACCACCATACGATCCAGCAATCTCGTACTGGATATATACCAAATAAGATGAAATCAGTATGTTGAATGGGTATTGGTATGCACTTATTTGTTACAGCATTTTTATAATAGTCATGATATGCAAATAACCTAAATGTCCATCAGTGAGATGAATAGATAAAGAAAATGCCATATATTTGCATAACGGGACACTATTCAGCTTTAAAATATATACTGACATATATGACAACATGGGTAAACTTGAAGGGCATTTTACTAAATGAAACAAGTTAGATGCAGAAAAACTGCATGATCTCACATGTGAAACCTAAAACGTTCAAACTCAGAAGCAGAGTAGAATGATTATAAGGGGTTAGGGAGAGGGGGGAAAAGGGGAGATGTTGGGTTAAGGGTATGAAGTTTCAGTTATGCAGATGATAAGTTCTGAAGCTTAACGAACACACAGCAATGTGACTATAGTTAGTAACAATAGTATATATATAGTATATTGACATTTGATAAAAGGATAGTTTTTTTTTTTTGTCTTTTTTTGAGACATAGTCTCACTATGCAGTTCAGGCCGGCCTTGAGCCACTTTGTAGCCCAGGTTGGTCTCGAACACACAATGATCCTCCTGCCTCAGCCTCCTGAGTGCTGGGATTACAGGCGTGCGCCACCGTGCCTGGCTCAAGATGATAGATCTTTAGGGTTCTCACCACAAAAAAAGTATCTATGATGTGAGGGCTATATTAATTAGCTTGATTCTGGTGATTATTTCACAACGTGAAGGTATATAAAAAAGTGAATACCTTCAATACAGTATATTCAAGTTTTATATGTCATTACCTTCCTTCAGCCCCTGCTGCTCACCATTTCTGCTTTCTATGAATTTGACTAGGTGCTTCATGTGAGTAAAATCATACAGTATTTGTCCATTGGTGACTAACTTATTTCTCTTAGCATAGTGTCAAGTTTCATCTGTATTACAGAATATATTGTAATTTCCTTCTTCCTTCAGGCTGAATGATAGGCCATCACATTTATATACCACATTTTATCATTTATTCATAAAGGGACACTTTGGTTATTTCTGTCTTTTAGCATATTATCATAATTAATGCTGTAAAAAGATGGGTGTATAGATATCTTTAATACCCCTGTTTTCACTTCTTTTGGGTATATAACCAGAAATTAAGTTGTAGTATAATATAGTAATTCTATTTTTAATTTTTTGAGAAATCCCACCAACAGGCAAAGGGTTCCAGCTTCTCAACATCTTGGTTTACATTTATTATTTTCAGTGTTTTTATAATAGTCAACCTAAAGAATGTGAAGTAATATCTCATTATAGTTTTAATTTTCAGTTTCCTAACGATTAGTGAGGAACATTTTTATGTGCTTTTTGGCTGTTTGTAAAACTTTGGAGAAATGCCCAAGTCTTTTGATCATTTTAAAATCTACTTGATTTGTTTTTCAGTTTTAGGAGTCCTTTATATATAGTATTCTGGATGTCAATCCCTTATCAGATATTTTCTCCCATTCTGTGACCTGCATTTTTAGTTTGTTGGTAACATCTCTTGAAATAAGAAAGCTTTTAATTTTGATAAAATCCAATTTATCTATTTTTTCTTTTGTTCCCTTTGCTTTTAGTGTCATACTTCAAGAAACCATGACCAAGTACAAGGTCATGGTCATTTTGGCCTATGTTTTCTTTTTCAAGTTCTATCATTTTAGAACTTAAGTCTTAATCTTTGACCCATTAAGAGTTCATTTTTATATATAAGGGTCAAATGTCACTCTTAAATGTGGATATCCATTTTTCTCAGTGACATTTGTTGAAAAGACTGTCCTTTCTCCTCTGAATGTTCTTTGCACCCTTGTCCAAATTCAATTGACCATATATATATGAGGGTTTGTTTCTGAGAATTTAATCTGTTCCATTAGTCTATATTCCTATCTTGATGTTAATATCACACTATTTTAATACTAGTTTGTAATAAGCTCTGAAACTAGGAGGTGTGTGAGCCTGCCAACTTTGTTCCTCTTCAAGATTATTTTAGCTAGTTGGGGTCTCTTAATATTCCATATAAACTTAAGATTGAAAAAAGGTCACTGATATACTGATAGTGATTGCAGTAAACCTGTATCTGTAGGTTTTGGGCAGTACTGAAATCTTAATATGAATCTAATCTATGAGCATGGAATATCTTTCCATTTATATGCTGTCTTTAATTTCTTTCAAAAGTATTTTGTAGTTTTAGTGTTTGAGTCTTTCTCCTGTTTAAAGCTACAGTTTGGATCTAGAATGTTTCCCAAAGACCCATGTGTTGAAGGCTTGGGTTCTAACTATGATGCCCTTGGTAGGTGGTGTAGGTCACTGGGAATGTGCCCTTGAGGGAGATACAGCATTGGGACCATGGCCCCTCCCTTTCTCTCTCTGCTGTAACGTGAGGCCTCCTTTGCCATGCACTCCTGCCATAATGTGCTGTGCAGCCACAAGCTCAAATCAAGGAGTTCAGCTGACCATGACACTTCTGAAATGGTGAACTGAAATAAAGCTGGCAGAGGGCTAACACAGTTACATTTATTCCTATTTTGTTCCTCTGGATGCTATTGTAAATTGAATTTTTACAAATTTCTTTTTTGGATTGTTCACTGTAAATTTTGATTCTTTCTTATTTGTTCAATTTGTTTTATTTTCTTGAATCTAAATGTTACTGTCCCCTATGTCCGTCAACTTTTCTCTTTTGTACACAAGTTAACCTTTGTCATTTTCTTCATTTTTATTCAGTTCTATTAGTTTCCATTTCACATTTTTCTGTGTTATTCTATCTCTTCTCTGAGGGTTTTTGTTTTGCTTCTATTTTTCAGTTTTTTGGTAATGGTGAAGATGGAACTCAGAGCATTGTGCGCTACGTAGCTAGACCCCCAACCTTCTTCCCTGAGTTTGTAAAGTATTTGATTCATGGCACTCTTTCATATATATAATTGCTTTAAAATTTTTTAACTACCATACAGCAGAATGTTACAATTTTTCTTTGCTTCATGGCATAATTTTTGTACACATTTTCTTGTCCAAGTTTTTGTTTTTATTTACTGTGGATTTTCACAATGTTCTTGTAAAAGTACTTCGGTGCAATTTTTCTTCTTCATATTAGCACTCCATGGACCAACTATTAGCAGGGAAATTCTGTAATGTGATGGAGAAAACATTGCTGGGCGCTTTTCACTTTTCTTAGTGAAGAGTACCGTCCCCTGTTACTCAAATTATAGGCAGCTTCTTTAGCATCCAGGCACATTTTAGAGAAAGGTTCTACTTCCTCTTTCTGTCCTATCTTGTAATAGTGTCCTTAAGGCTGGATGAGCTTTACTTTTTCTTCAGAAACTGGGTGCTGCCTCCACAGGATGCCACTGCTGTCTATTGTGCCTCCTTCGCCATCAGAGGCAGTGTCTGCTAAGACTTCCTTCCACACCCCCGAACTTTGAAGTCCCTTTTCCTTCAGTGACAACTCACCCACTGCCAGGATTCAGACCTACACTCGTTGATTTCTGTTCAGTATGAAGTCTCCCCGTCTTTACTGGCATTATCCAGATGCTGCCCTGTAAAAAACTCTGCTGGGTGTGGTAACACACACCTGTGACCTCTGTACTCTGGGAGGCTAAGAGAGGAGAATAATGAGTTTGAGATCAGCCTGGGCAACTTAGTG
>RJWT010039895.1:0-12583 GCA_004365215.1 Cuniculus paca | reverse complement strand
TTGGTTTATTTTTATCTTGTTTTGAAGTCTTGTATCGCATTCTTTGTTTTGTTTTGATTGATTCTATTCTGTTTTATTTTTATTTTTGGTTTTATTCTCTTAAAAAAAAAAGTCAACAAAACAAAACAAAACCGAAAACCCATAGATAGATTTGGAGGATGACCATCTGATATTTAGCCAAGTAAGAGTCTCATGGAAGTGCTATGTTCAATGGAGATTAACTATAATAGTAATAATCATTATGTCACTATTCCTAAAATATAATCTGTTCTGATATTTCATAGAAATTACAGTCATGCACTACATAACAAATTTTAATCGATGATATACCATATATATGTATGACAGGCTCCCATAGACTATACTTGAGCTGAAAAATTCCTATTGCTTAGTGACATCATTGCTATCTTCATAGTGCAAAGCATTAGTTACATGTTTGTGTTAATGCTGGTGTATACAAATCTGTTTAGATATGTTTAGATACATGTGTTACATTTGTTTACGGTATTTTCCACAGTAATGTGCTGTATGGGTTTGTTACCTAGAAAGCAGTAGGTTATACCATATGGCCTGGATGTGTAGTAGGTTATACTATGCAGGCCCACTCAGTGATATTTGCACAAAAAAACTGCCTAGCACCACATCTATTAGAATGTATCCCCATTGTTAAGTGACCTATGACTGTACTTCATTAAGGTCTCTTAACTGGCCTGGAAATAGGTATTATCATCCCTGGTTTCAGGGTGGAATGACAGTCTGGTGATTATAGGAATTCGCCAGATGCCCCTACTTTTGCATGGCTGGAGGAGCACTCTGCCTGCAGGGTCAGCTTACATAGCTACACAAAAAGACTTCATAGCCTCCCAGCCCCTCACATCTCAGGAAATTCTCTTTCCAGACTTTGCCTCTTGACCACTTCCTCTCTTCCTCTCCCTGTTCATTGAGATCAATCCATCTTCTTGATGCCTGACTTGTCTTCTGCACCCTCTGGACTTACAACCATATTTCCTATCAGATGCTCTCATCCAAGAAGCTCAATCTCCTTTGGGAAACTCTGACCAGCATCTCCCCTCTCTGAGCCACGGGCCCTCATGGCACCCAGATCACACTCCCGTTGGTCTTTATTTTTCTGAGTAGGCCCTGATCTACCTGGCTACCACCTGCCAACCCATCCTCCTTTCCTCAAAGTCACCAGGTCTCCACCCTTACCTCTGGGTGACATGTATATTGCAAGGGTCTAGCGAATATGTATTGAGTAATTGAACGAATCACTAAGTGATGATAATATGAATGGACAACTAGCAGAAGCCATTGGCATCAGACACCCAAGACCACACACTTGTGAGTGGCAGAACCAAAGTTTGTTACATCCAAACCTTGGCCTTTTTCTCTGCACCCTGACCTCCTTCGTATGCTTCTATGTCTTGATGTATATGCAGACATACTGGGCTCAGAGTATGTTGCACATCCTTAGGTGCCATCCTTCCTGAATTCCATGAGAATGGTGCCTCCTTGACATATGCAAAGCTCTAGCACTGTCCTCCTGCCATGTCAGCCTTTGGCAAAGGCTCCTGGCCACAGAAATCTCCAAGCACTATAATTTCAGAAGGATAGATATGCCCCAGCACTCTGATACCAAAAACAAAGGTTCTATCTTTGGAAGGCTTTGCTAACCAGTACTCAGTAAAAGACCACTGGGCTTAGAGGGGAACAAAACTTGACTCTTCACAAATTGTGACAACTGTCCCTGCCATGGAAAGTAACAATGGAATAGTTCATGAGAGTCACACTTGGCTTCCTTGTAATGCCCACTCAAAAGATTGTTTTGATGGAAACATCACAAATCCATTTTGTAAAAAGCCAATGATATTTGCACCCAAGAATTCAATAATAGGACATGAAACTCGGGGAGAGAAATAATCAAATTGTCCATCCAGAGTGGAGTTAAAATTGTCACAAACATTGATCCTTCATTGCAGGGAACAGAAATAATAAACTGTTGCTGAAATTGCATAGCTATGGAGATTTCATTCTCTAATTGTCAAAAAGCATTAAACATCAACTATTTATTTTGCAGCAGAGGAAGCAGAAGCAGACTTCAGTGTATCCCTTCACTAGAGGTTGTCCCTAATTGTCATGCATAGATTGCAACAGAGGTTACTGAGAAAAATTGTTTGCATTTATTAATCAAACGGAGTCAAAGACACACAAAGATATCATCAAGGCTCCCTTGTGCTGGGGGAGGCTGACAACTAACATTCTTGATGAAGTGTTTGCAGAGTGCTTGCAATCTGTTCAAAGCCTTTCTTCTTTGCAGGTGCAAACCTTTCTATCTAAAACATCAAAGAAACAATTGAAAATTAAATAGAGTAAACATCATGATACAGGTTTCAATCTTCCATTTTTTAAGACAATAGGAGAGGTATAATTAATTTCAAGGCAATATTTGTGGTCTTTCAAAATTCATTTGTGCACATTAGCATTTCATTAGTTGTGTATTAAGCATTGTTGCTCCTTTCTCCTTCTCTTTTACCCCTTTTGTTTTTGAAAAATTAGAAAGTTGAACTGCTTCTGAAATGTCTTTTACTCCAAGCATCCATGCATAGATGATTATCTTGCTCTGCCTGTTTGATCAGCAGAATAAGTCAAAACTGTTTGGTAAAGTCAGGCAGCAGAAAACAGATTAAGGAAGAAAGAATTCCTTTATGGAGAAGGTAAAAACTTCAGAGGCAAATATGGCCTCACTCAATTTTGCTATTGAATTATGTATTTTAATACACTCATGATAGACACCTTTTAATATGTTGATTTTTTAAATTGCTTCTCCCATCTGTACTCCTTAGTTCTAAAACTCATCCACACTCAAGATAAATTGAATGAAAATAAAACCAATAAAACCAGCATATATTATTTTGTTGGACACCTGGATGCTAGAAGTATGTTTTATATATATATATATATATTTTTTTTTTGGTACTGGGGATCAAACTCATGACCTTATGCATGCCATGCAGGTGCTTGTGCCCCTGAGCTATATCCCCAGCCAATGTTTTCTTTGTTTTGGTTTTAAGTCATACCTAATTTTTGAACAGTATATTCAACTGATGAGACTTTTCGAATTATCTACATTAGACACTATCTTTCTCCCTTAAGGTATATTAATTTTATACATCCTAGACGGGGGTTGACTTTCTTAGGTATGACGTCACTAATGTTAACAGAAATATTACCCTTTATTGTGCTCCATAAACTGTTTTTTTAAACATTTCCTATCAAATAAGGGTGATCTTGAGGTTTTTGACTGAAAATGTTTATTCAGAAGTAATGAATTGTTCGGTTAATTTGTCTATCATTCAAGTATGACATATGTTATTATTCTACTAGTGTTTAAAATCCTTAATTTGTATATCACTCCAGTGGGTGGGGATGGGATGTTTGCTACAGTAAATTCAACATAAAGACCCAACAGGCCTCTGGCTATTGTTGGTGCGTGCTTGAGCCCCACCTGTGTTTGATGCTTGCTCTGTACACCTCAGCTGCATCAGGACAGGTTGTGATCCAGCCTCTATGTAATCAATGCCAATGTCATACAGCCAGCCTCAGTCTTGTAACAGGCTGTCATACCATGGGATTCTGTGGCATGGAAATGAGCTCATGAATATCATACCACCCATTCTGGGGTAGCATGCCCTTCCAAGACTAAGACTGGGTGGACAATGATTTATTTGTAAATTGCTCTTGAGTATTATAGTTTTACAAGCACTGTAGCAGAAAATCCATAAATATTTTATTTGAGTGACTTTAGTGCAACAACACACAACTGTGGCCATGTCCTCTTATTCAGTGCTAAAAATTCCAGGAGGAACTGATACTGCAAGTTATTCTATAAGGTATCATAAAACTAAGAATCATCAAAGTGGCTCACAGATTGCCTGGGTCAGTAGTCACATCCTAGAAGAGGCACCACTGAGCATGTACAGTTCCTTGACCTCTTCTCTGGGATTCGGAGATGAGCTGCTGTCTTTCTGATTGGGCCCTGCTCCAGTCTTCACTATGGGATCCTAACAGCCAACTGCAGCCCATGTGTAATTTGATCTTATAGTTAAACTGTAGGAAAAGGGAATAAAGTCTCAATGAATGGTTAGTCCATTTTGTTCTTGTGTTAGATCTGGTCTTTTGGTTGAAAATGCTGATGAAGCCCAAGTGGAAATAAGTGATGGTGTTTTGGTCAGTAAGCCAGGATGAGATGTTTCAGGCTTCTCCACTTTATAGAGATGGGCAATGAGTTGGTGAATTCTTTCTTTCTTTCTTTCTTTCTTTCTTTCTTTCTTTCTTTCTTTTCCTTCCTTCCTTCCTTCCTTCCTACCTTCCTTCCTTCCTCTTCTTTGCTTTTCTTTTGTAATTTTTATTTTAAAGAGAATAAAACCAAACAAAGTAAAACAGAATAAAGCCCATCAAAGCAAAACAGTGTAAATGATACAGGACTTCAAAGCAAGATAATAGGAAATCAACAATGGTTACCATAATGCTTGTTGTTTTCAAAATAGCTGCCCATAACTTCAGACATAGTAAAAATCAAACAGAACAGAATAGAATAAAAACAAAACAATGAATGCAATAAAATACTTCAAAACAAGATAATAGTAAATCCAAAATGGCTACCATAATGTATCTTGTTATCTTTGAAATAGCTGCCCATGCCTTTGGATATAATAAAGTCAAACAAGACAAAACAGAATAAAACTCAACCAAACAAAACAGTGAAAATGATATAGAACTTCAAAACAAGATAATAGAGAATTAACAATGGCTACCACCTTCAGAAGGAGATACCCCATAGATGCTACATTGCATATAGTTTTCCTCTGAATAGATGATCAGGCTACCGGCTTTAGGCCTGTAAAGTCAGTGAAACACTAAACACTACAAGCATTAAGTTGTATTTTACCTCATTAGCTATCACCTCAGCCTGTGTTTCTCCAGATCAACTGGTCACTTGAGGTCGGGGGGATCTTGGCTCTTCTTGTCTCCTAGCCCATGCTCTGGAAAGGACTGACGTCTGGATCTCCCCGCATCAGCCATGCATGGCGCTGACTCAGACGGAGGGCTTGGCTTCTTGTTCTCTTCCCCCACAGTTTGCGAATGGCCAGGAGTTTTCTTTTTAAAACCAAATAAATAAATATAATGATAAATAAAATAAAATTAAATAAAATTACATTTTTTAAAAAAGTTCAAGTTTTCTCAGGATTTCCAAGAAAATTCACTTCTTCCCCAGCAAAGATGGCCTCCATTCTCCTGTTTTTCCTGCTCTCTCTGCTAGGATCTTTAATGTCACATCCAACACTGCTCAGACAGCAAAGGAAATCTGAGACAATCAACCATGGAGTCAGTTTTTGGAAAACTCACTTTATTACCTTGTTCTAATTTCTAACCATGGGCAACATTATTAGCTCAGAAAACAGAAAGCTGGGCTTTTACAAAATTGCAAGAAAAATCTTCAGAAGGGTAATTTCTCATTCCTGCAAGGCTCCCCTCAGTTGTGTGTCAGTTCTCTGTCACCTGTCTGATTCCCTTAGTGCCTTCTGCATCCTGTGTGGGCTTAGGGCTGCTCAGATCCCCATTTGTATCATATTGAAACATCTAACGTGGAAGTGCACCACTTTGAAACTGTCACACTCTCTCCAACAAGTAGTTGTTAAAGAATATGCTGAGGTGTGCCCGTAATTTACACGTCCAAGATGTCCTTGCAGCTATATTTTGATGGCAGAGCTGATAGAGGATACAGGCTGCAGCTGGAGAACAGCTGCTCCCTCGGGGGCGCACAGCTGGAAGGGCACCTTTATATTCTGGGAGGTTCCTGGGCAATCTGGTGGGTGCACTACCTGTGGCCAGTAATGAAGGAGAAGTCTAGAATTGCTTTGTTTATTTGCTAGGTCAATAATTTCAACGACTCTTTTCAAAGACTTCCTTCAGAGAGCACAGAAGCAATTCCACTCAAATGTGGAGTTAAAGGATCTTCAGCGAGAAAAACTGTGTTTTTCTTTTGAGTGCTGAAGGCCACACACAGATCAGGAAGTACAACTCCCATTTTATATGGAGCACGGTGATTTGAACTGTGATGAAAACTCAGACCATATAGCTTTTCCAAATTTTGTATGCCTGCTGAGACTTGAAAACTATTCAGTTCTGGGGAGATTAAAATTTTCTATTCAAGCCAACTGAAAGAATATAGGATTATTTTATTCCTTTTTTTTAAATGGTTCTAAAGTAGCTTGCTGTGTGACCAAAGGGGAAAGCATTCACTCATTTTATAGGAAATAGTGAATGCCGACTACTCGGGCCTCACCAAATTACACACCATTGTTTCTCCTGCACAGGTGACTCTGCCTCCACTGAGTCTTCTCCATGAGCATTTAAGTATTTTCCAATACATTCATGGCAAACACCACTGCCAAAAACCGTCCTGAGGCTCTGCAGACCCATGTTCTGCTTGGACATAAAAACCTCTTGAAGGGTTAATGCATGGGTCTACTTCCTCCTGTCCACTCTCTCCCAAGTCTGCTCCCCATCTGCACTTCTACTCTACTTTCTACTCCCCCTAAAGACCTTCTTGTTAAAGACACCCATCATCTCCAAGTTGCCCATCACCAAGGTCATTTTTTGTCCTCGTCTCATTTATCCAATGAACAGCATTTAGGAGTCAACCAGTCTCTCCTTGCAAATGTTTTTGTCTGTTGCCTGTGGGCTGATGAGACACCAGCTTTACTTTGCTCTATTCCTGATCTTTCCCATAGGCTCTGAACTTCTGCATCTACTGCCTTCCCTGACAGCTCCAGGCATTTCAGATCTAATATGACCAGGTGAAACACTTGAGTTGGGGTCCTTCTTTCACTGTACATCCAATCTCATCCTTGGGGAAGCCCCACCTTTGCGTGGTCTCTAGCCTTTGCCACTGTAGGGGGCTGCCGTCCCACCCACGGCTTGTTCAAACCAAAACCAAGTCCCTCTCTCCCTTCCTCTTTTGCCCCCTTTCCCACACAAATGCTCCACTTTCAAATTATAGCCTCAGTCTCTCCACAACTCTCCATCTTGTTAATCCCACCTGGTCCAATGACATGTATTTCTTACCTAGATTAGGGCAACAGCCTCCTAACCAGTCCTTGTGTCCAAACTTGCCCCCTTGCAGTATATGACTGCGCCATGCCGCAGGAATCTTTTAAAAACACGAACTTTCCTGCATCATTGTCATGTGTTAATCCCTCTGCCAGATTAAATCCTTCATATAACCATAGGTCCCTATCCAAGATGCCACCGGTGCTTTGTGTCTCTGACCTCAGCTACCAACATTCCTTCCCTGCTGACATATTCTGACACATGGATCTGTCCTCTGTCCCTTTATTACTGAAAACTTCTTGTTGACTTAGGGCTTCTATACATGCAGTTACCTGGGCCAAGGTGATAAGGCCCTTGAGTGGCTCACAGGATGTTTTTTTCCAGCTGTTTACTGATGCCTTTCTGACCAGTTCTCTCTTAGCTACCACTCGAGAACATCTTCTTTATTGTACTTATCACATTCCTGTGATGGCATCTTGCTAACTTATTTTGTTTATTTGTTTGTTGTTAATCTTGACCATCTTCCTCCAACCACTAGAATAGACCCACTGTGGAGATCTGGGATTTCATTTGTTTGTTTGGCTGGTTGGTTGGTTGTTGTTCTAGATTTCTCAGTTAGCTCAGAACAGTGCCTGGCATGTAGGACATGCTCTAAAAGTAGTTGCTTAACAAGAAGTGAGTTCAGTAGGAACCTGGATAATGATAACCACCGAATTTAAATGACTACAGCAGGAGAAAGGTAAAACACATGATTTGTGCCTTAACAAGGAAGAGAGAGAGGTTCTCAGGTCTACTTCGACTCTGAGTTTCACTTTTGAGCCAGTTGTCTTAGATATTTCTTAATTTCTGTTGGGTTATATCCCAATAAATCCATCATAAGTCAAAAATATCATTTCATGTACTAACCTACATAACAAACGTCCTAGCTGAGCAATGCAACATACTGTAGAGTATCAGTTGCTTCTCTTTCTGCAGAGACTGAGTGACTTGCTTAGGATTACACAGGAAAACGACACAGTCACTGGTCCAGCTGTGCTGGTTGCTTATGGCCCAACCCCGGTTCAGATTTGGATATGGGGACACAGGTAGGTAGTCAAATATTATTCTGTATGTTTCTCTGAAAATGTTTTTCTTTTTTTGATGATGTTAATATTTAAATCAGATCACCCTCTATACTGTGAGTGGGCTGCATCTAATCTGTTGAAGGCATTTAGAGAATACAGACTGACCTCTGAACGAGAAGAAATTTTTGTGATCAGATGGCTTTTAGACTGAAGTACAACTCTTTCTGCCTAGACCAATAGGTGTTTAGACTTGCCAAGCTCCTGTCTGTCTGTCTGTCTGTTGGTAAGTCTGTCTGTTTCTCTGATGTTTCTTTGGGGTCCCTTGACTAATACAGTCTTTAAAGAAAAATAAGATTTGGACTCTGGGTTAAAGGACTACAATGCCTGCATTTCATCCACCCAGCCATGGTGCTTCCCAGATAAAATGGACAAAGAAGACATATTAGGAAGAGAGGTATAAAGATGCATGGAAGCTCAAACAAGAAGTGACCCTGTCAGTCTACTGCTGCAGTAGTAATGATTGGGAACCAGGCTCAGCCTATAAACTGGTCAAGTTCCCTACAGGAGAATTCTTGGGTAATCTGAGGGCTGATGGTTATTAGAGAGAAGTGATTTACAGTAGGACTGCAACTGGATAAAAAATGTTACCAGAACTTTGTATGTAAAATTCCAAATTATAAGTTGATGAAATCTGACATGATGCCTTATGGTTTCCCAGTCCATCTTGTGAAATCTCCATCTTAGGACTCTAACATTACTGGAAGTCCTGACCCTAAGATAGGCAGAGCTGGACTCTACTGAGATTTTGTCACGCTCATAACAGCTCTGTAACAATGTGACCGACAGAAGCAGTCTGATGAGAAGTTGGAAGTGCTTAATCCAATTAGAATCTGTAGTCTTCAATGTGCTATTATTTCCAAAAATGCTTTTAAATTGCCATGTTTTTAATAGAAAGATGAAAAACAGAGATATTTTATTAAATATTTATCTCATTAATAAACACTAGGTAATCATTGCTTTTTATTTTGAATTAACTTTTCCATTTGGGTTCAATGCACATTTCACAGACATATTCTTTTCTCTTGATGTGAGGGGACTTAATTACAAAAGCACAATTGGACTTCCACTCTGTATGAAAATGAAGCAAATGAAATTGCTTTTCTTCCCTCAATGGTTGTTGCTACAAAGAAGCACAATTGAATATGACAGTTCTTTTCAACCCAGGAATTGTTTTTCGATGAAGTTTGGGGATTATATGCAATTATATAACAGCAAATTTTCCATGACCATTTATGTTCAAGGACCTATTTTAAAAATAAAATGAAAGCGAAACTACAGAATAAATGGCACTATGATAACCAATGTCCTTTACATCTCTGTCACATTGGTCTAACAGGGATAGCAGCATGTCTGTGTATCAGAAATCTGTCTAATGAAGATGTACAGCAGGAAGGAAATAGACCAACCTGGTAATCTAGTCTGAAAACCGTGTCTGCCATCTTAAACTGCCTTATCTATGTCCCAAATATTCACTGTTCTTCCTTGTTATGGAGTTCTTTCTTCTTTGCTCTATAGTCAGATAAGATAAAGCGAAAGATTAGGAAATGGCATCTGGCAAATTGGAACCGTGCAGCCCCTGTGGCTGAATGGATCCACATCAGCCTGTCTCCTTGCCTGTAACCCCAGGCCTCTCCAGTTAGGTGTGCAGATGGTTTCCCCCAAGAAGAACTGAGGCCTGGGAATGCCACTCACAGTTCCGCAAGTAGAACTGAGAGAAAGGTGAGAGAGAGAGGAGCAGCATCACAGATTGCAGTGTGAGCAGGGGACTGGGGCTCGGGCAGTGTGGGGGCATGCCCCACTTTGCAAAGCAGCCCTCTATCATTTAGCTGGCCTCTGGGACTTGGCTTTCAGTGCTTGCCTCTATCGGCTCTGCAGTATTAATGGTCTGTCATGATGTTCAGCTCTAGCCCTTTGCACCTAAGCTGAACCCTGGATTTCTACAGAGCCCCCTGACCCCCGTGATTTGCGTCACGTCAAGGTCCTGGAGTCTGACTTCTGACTCAGTGTTCCCTACTTCATTACAACTGGTTTTCCAGCTCTGGAATTAGCTCTTCATTGCAGGGTAGGAGCCAACCTGTTTGCCCTCCAACTCTTACTCAACTCCTTCCACTGTGTCTACATCCTCCCCTAATTTCACTTCAGGTTTATGGCCAGATCCTTTGGAACAAAGACTCCTCCTGCTTGACTTCTTATTTGTCTCTGTTTCCTATCATTCTGGCTGGAGCCCAAA
Organism: Cuniculus paca; assembly: GCA_004365215.1. Classification (NCBI taxonomy): domain Eukaryota; kingdom Metazoa; phylum Chordata; class Mammalia; order Rodentia; family Cuniculidae; genus Cuniculus; species Cuniculus paca. The sequence continues at coordinate 2,116 of RJWT010039895.1, read as the reverse complement.
GCTTCTTCAATCTGAGCTGGGCCTCACTGTTTTCTTCAAGGTCCCCATCCTCTACCCCCAATAACAACTGGGTTGCCTTGACCTGGCTTCTATTTCATTCTAGGAAGTGAACCAATCTCTAGCCAATCTGGTATGTAGCCCCAGCTCTGACAAGTGTCCCTAGAGAAGCATTTCTGGAAAGAATTTTATCTGATCACTACAGGCAATGATCAAAGACAACTAATTCCACTACGTCTGTTACAACATCAGTGAAAGAAGTCAAGAATATAGTCTCAGAAGGAGCATAAAGTATGCAATAAAGGCCAATACATAATTAATGAATATCATGTCTCTAACATAGTGCTCTTCAAAACCAAGCACACAATGCGTAATTATTTCTCACATCATCATAAAATAGGGAGTAGGCAGATGCTGGTTGCCTCTTGTAAAAAAGGAAAAAGGAAAAGAGCCAAACAAGTTTTACAGTGGAAACCACCATAGAAAGGAGAATGAGGCCCAAAAATTTTGAAACCCAGTTGTGACGCAGTTAAAATGTCAGTATAAATCTCCATTTCAGGTTTTCAGTAATCTAGACAATCGCTTGGTGGATCTGTTTTACAGTTTATGGTGCTGAGAATCCCAGCACTATCACAAGTTCAAACCAGTTTACGAGTCACACAAGGAAACCCGTTTAATTACTCTACAAATGATGATGTGGCTCAATGGGCAAGAACACAGAACGAGTGTTGCCTGTGCTGCCACCACTTACCTCATAGCTCTTTGGAAGGACGAAGCTAGTAGGTAGGTAGATTACTAATGACATATTAATATGTGGGGGGAGCATGTGGTGAGCACTGGGTAATCAATTGCTCTTGCAATTACGTTCCATTCACATTTTATTTTTACTCCAATTTGGAGAGAGTTACCCATTTGGTCACCCTTGTTATGTATATAGCCATTGATTTGAAAGATCAATTTTTTTTAAAAAAGTCAAATGTATCAGTAAAGTGAGATAAGCTGAATACATTTAACAGGATGGTTCCTGTAAATTCTCAAAGCAATGGGATTTTTCTGAAGGAATCATAGACTCAAATGTCTCTACACAGATAGTAAGAATGTGGTATCAGTCTAAGACAACAGGAAAAACCTTATTTGAAAAATAAGGGCTAAGCATAGCGTGTCTTCAGGCATTTTACGGTGATACCAGTTCATGATGAATTGAATTAGGTCAAATGTACTAATTACTCCTTTATATTGTCACATCAAGTTCTTGCTTCTCTTTCACTTTCATACAAGAAAGTCTTAAGTAATGTACACATTAAATTGCACTAAATAGTCTGAATTTCTTTCATCTTTCTATTTTAAAAGAGTCTAAAGCTGATTCTAGGCGGAGGTGAGTTAATGGAATCAGTTTCCTTTTGTTTTGATGAACCTAGCTATTCTAGCAACTCCTCCGCCTGCAATCAGTGAGATATATTTGTGCCTATTTATGTAACTTGTGTTCTTGTGAATTTGGGCTTTAATTTGTTCTCTTTTCTACACTAGAGTGAGAATTCTTCAAGTGTGAGAACCATATTTCTGCTCAGCCTAATAATCAACCATATCTATTAAGTGCTTAATTGTACCCAATGCTGGGCTAGGCAAATATGAGGAGACTTCGAAGTTCAGCCTTGCCTCTCATTCTTGCAATTTCAAGAGAGAGCTCATTCTCAGTAAAATGCGCCATTGCACTGTCTCTATCAAATATTGCCATGTCAGATCTGTTCAAAGTACTTCGGATCTATAATTGCATTGAATCTTACAAAAGCCCTATATGCTCATTCATATTATCATACCCATCTTACCGACGGGAAACAGAGAAAGATAAATGCCTTGGCATGGTGATACAACTGGTAAATGCAGACTTAGGATGGGAACCATGCTCTGTGCCCCACATTGTGTCCTCTACAGACTATGCTGTGTGCACAGTGGGTCCTCTGTGACTGTAGCACCCCGGAATTCTGCCACAGACTTCCTCTCTCGCCAACATAGACAATTTCCATCAGATCTGTTTTTAATGCATGTAGTCATAATGGGAAGCCAGGGTTAATCAGGCTCAGGGAGCTGTTCTCCTCCTGCCCCTAAACCTCAGACACAG
>RJWT010039894.1:0-12588 GCA_004365215.1 Cuniculus paca | reverse complement strand
TTCCAGAAAGTGTTAAAGACAACGTATTACAGTTATACACGCATACCCATGTTTACACCAGCATGATTCATGATAGTTCAATCTTGGAAGTGGCCTGTGTGTCCCTCAACAGATGAACGGATAGAGAAAATGTGGTGTTTACACACCATGGAGCTTTGCTCTGCCATAAAGGGTGAACCTGAGTCTTTTGCAGGAAAATGGATGCACCTGCACATTCCAATGTTCAGTGAAATCAGTCAGACACACAAGCTTAAATATCCCATGCTTCCCCTTATACGAGAAGCCCAAAGTGTAAAGAAAGAGAAAAACTAAAGACACATGATAGGAGGTAGGGAGGTAGATCTTTCTAAAAAGGGAAAAGGATCAAAAGACGAAGAGAGGAGGAGGGAGAGGGAGGAAATGGAGTTGAGATGTGTGATGCGCGCGTAGGAACGTGAACATCATGGGCTTCGAGCAAGCACATCCTGGCATGGAGGACTCCAGAGACAGACGGGGGAGGGGAGAGAAGAAGGGATTCAGGTGTGTGGTGGGCACGTGCCAGTTCCCCACAAGGAGTGGAAGCATCATGTACTGTAACACGTGCTACTACCAAAAAGATACATTGAAAATATGAATAAAACCACTGTAGAATGTTATTTCAACTCCCGGCAAGTGCATTTGGTGTGTCAAATAACAAATAGCCATCAAGGGCTTTGACTCCCAGGCTGGGGAACATTCAGATGGAGGTCCTGGGTTCACCATTCCTGCCTCGGCCTCCTACTTCCTGCGTGTCCGGCAGGCCTTGCAGTGCGGAGGAGGGTGGAGAGCTGGGCCAGGCCAGGGACGCATGTGGGCCACCAGTGGGAGCGTCCCAGACAAAGAAGGCAAAAGATGAGTGCAGGAGGCCGCAGCATCTGCAGAAGCCATCGATAGCAGGCTGCCTGTCAGCCTGAGAACAGGATGGCCCAGACCTGGTGGCCAGCGCTGGCCGGGGCGGGAGAAGGCTGTGCACTGCGCTGCTGGCTGCTGTGGACCCCGCCGCACACAGCTGCCGCTGACTTAGAGAAGTGGCCTGGCAGCTCGGAGGTGGGCAGTGGCTTTCAAGCTCGAGTCTGAGGATAAAAACCCAGCAAAACACCTGCAAGAGCCTTTATCTCACTTTCAGCGCCTTCAGATTCTTATCACTGTCCTCTTTTGTCTTTAACCTCACAGAGTTAGCCCGTGTCCTCTGACCACTGCCCGGGGGTGCTCTTTGGGTCACTGCTGCTAAGGAAGAGTAAGGGGGGCTGAGGCCAGGGGAGCAAGGGGGCCTAGGGAAGGGGGCGGAACCCCTGCCCCTGATCTCCCGGTGCCCTCAGCAGCCCTTACTCCATGGCCCACAAACACTGAGGGGCCGGCCCGCCCTGGGGCACCAGAAGGGCGCAGAGGAGCTCATGCTCTCTGAAGGAGGACTCAGTGTTCCTGGAAAGCACCTGGCCACGCTGTCCTCCCTCTCACCGGGTCCCACCTCGCCCTCCACCCCGCTCGGCCTCGCTGCCATCTGTGGCTGTGGTGGGGGCAGGAGGAAAGTGACCCCTGGGAAAGGTCCCCTGGGGGCCCAGCTGGCAGGGCCATTGTGCCCCGCACACAGGGGCCCTGTGAGAGCGTCGCCGGCCGGCCGCGAGCACTGAGGCCCATTCACGCGTGGGGAATAGAGGCACCGCTGTTCCTCTGCGCGCCGCAGCCTCTGTGCCAACCGGCGGCGGAGAAGCCCCTGCAGCCCAGGCAGAGCCGCGCTGGCCTTTCTCACCACCCTGACAGAGCCGGGCCTGTGCCTCTCCCTGCGGCTGGAAATCCCAGGGAACGCTTCTCCAGATGGTGCTTGTGAGTCTCTCCGTGCCGAGTGCGTGAGGAGTCTCCGCTCTTCCCATGTGGATGGCTGAGAGCTCAAAGCCACCTTAGATCAGGTCTTAAACCCAGAACTCGATTTTTAAGAAGCAGAGAACAAAGACTCTTGGAAGCTGTCACCCTGGAGGTCGGTGCCAGGTCCCCTCCGGGTCGGAAGCTGGCTGTGCTGGTGGCAAGGAGGCGCGATTCTCTCTCAATCCCTGCTTTGCCCTCAGCTTCCTGTGGGGGAGCAGGCTGGGGTCCCCAGGACTGGCAGGGGCTGGGATGAGGCTGTTGGAGATCCAGGGCAGCAGGGGAAGTGAGGTGATGACTTCATAATGCTCAGGATTCTCCTGTGTTCGTCGTTAAACCAAGCACATTTGATCCTTTCTGTCCTGTGAATAGTAGAGCATTACTGTTTAGATAGAAGACAGATTGCCTATAACTATGCTTTGTGTCAGACCCTGGTTCTTTTTGTGTATGTATTTTAGGGAAAAAAAATCCATTCCGTATGACCCAAATTCTCTAGAAGCTCTAATCCCAGAAGCTTGAAGACCTTTTCCATCTCCCAGTCAGAAAGGACTTATTCTATGTTTGTCATTTTTGGAATAACACAAACATTAAAATCCTAACATGGAAAGTATAGCTTCTCTATATTGGTGAGTTTTTGTATGTTAAACTTTAAAAAACTCATTTGAATTTGTCTGCAATGGTTATAGAAATCTGTTTGGATGCCAAGTCTCCAGTTTTGGCTAAGATTCTAGAACACACTTTCTCCGTGTTAGTTCAGGGCATGAAACAGGTTAAATTGGGGAAAATGGAGGGGGCGCATAAGCAGGCAGCAGCTGAGGGCTCATTGACCACTTGTTCTGTACCTGTGCTTGGAAAGCATGATTTGCAGGTTTCTTAGTGTCTATGTTTTCTCTTAACTGAACAGGAATTTTATCAAAGTCTTGTTATTGCAAGGCAGCTACACAGAACCCAGATCTCAGCTACTATTTTAAGGCAGACGACCTACTACTAATAACCTCTCTAAACCAAGGGACAGAGGTGACTTTGTCCCTCTTTGTTTCTAGTAGGATACAGATGGTGTTGGGAGAATGTTTCCTGAAGTTACAATTTTGGGTTTTAAAAGCAAGTTAGTGTTTGTCACCCTTCAAGTCTCCCACAGAAAAATGACCACCCAGTGTGCAGAGGCGCATGGGACTCTAGCGTGGAGGAGGGACGTGAGGGAAGGACCCTGCGCTCAGCATGCAGCCTGCCTGAGACCAGGCGTTTCACACACATGTGTGCAGGCAGCTCAACAAAAGCCCCAAAGGACACAAGACACAACTAGAGGTAAACCCGTTCAAACACACAGTACTCACACAGAGGCTGCCAACTTCTCTTTGTGTGAGAAATGCTATGTCCTTGGTGATGTGATGACACTGTAATTCAATGATGTTGATGAGGTAAAATGATTTTAGATGAATTAAATTACTTTGATGTTAGAATAAAAGACAGTTCAATGAATTTAAGAGTTTAATACAAGAATAGTGAGTAAAACAATGAGCAAAAGAGTATGCACATATGAGTTTATTTTTTCTTTCTTTTAAAAAACTCTAATAAGCTTAATTTAAATCAGCTAGAAATGTTGAAACTATTTTTCCTCCAACTCCTTCAGTGATTGCAATATGCAATGCAGAAATACCTAGCGAAAAGAAAACTTTTTTGATTAAATGAACATTTATATGGGTACAGAATTCCTTATGGAATGAAATACGTCCGTGTTTGAAATATTTCTGAAACATTTCTGTCAGCGGGGTCCTTCTAGTTTCTTTATGATAGATCCGTCCTGTAGCCATTCTTTTGTGTGAGGGTGGACGCAGCAGGGAACTGAACTCACCAGCTCGTCCAGGGTCTCACTGGACACAGTGTCCGTCCTCTCCATGTGGGCAGGCAGTGGCACTGGGGTCTCTTTCTTTAGTTCCATGGGTCTTCATGAAGCTGCTGATGGTGAGAATCTTGGGGTCTTGGAGAAATGCTCCTGGGGTTCACTAATTGAATTGGAAAGATCTTTAAAAGTTCAATATGTTAAAGATTTTTACAGCTGATTTTTACAGCTTTAATCTACCCAAATAACTTAATTTACAAGCTACAACCAAACAAGTAAAATGAAGTGGAAAATTGGCTTTATTCGAGTAAACATTTTCTTTTGAGGCTCTCAAATAATTAATGGGCTATTCTTTAATTAGTTATTGATTTTTCCCTAAATCTTTTAGCAAGTGGCCAGATATTTAGTTTCCTACTTTTCTGTCCATGAAATTTGAAGATGAGCCTGTGTTTACACTAGGAAATAACAGGAGAAGAATCTCACTAATTATTTTCTGCTTACAGTTCAAAGGTAAAATGTTCATCTTTTCCTGGGAAAGACTTAAATCATAATATACAGCAGAGCTCAGCATACAATTGTATGCAGAAATATTTGGGTTGGAATGACTGGAAGTTAATATCAAACACCTTGTTTCTCACAGTAGAATGCCAAACTTCACATATCCTTGAGGTGAAGACATGAACAAAATAGCAAACCAGCAGCGCAGCTCCATTCGTCGTCCAGCACACTGGTGGGGAAGGCAGAGGGGACTGGGGTTGGGCAAAGTTGGTGATGACAAGGAGTGACAAACACCCTTTCCCTAAAGAGTCCAAGGGTAAGCAGGAGAAGCCCTGAGATGCCAGGTGGGACCAGGGGGAGGAAAGGCAGGCTGACTGCTGAGGTGCGGAGATGGGGTCCAGCCAGGACATCCTATGTCCCTGATGACCGAAGTACTGGAGGCAGATGAGCACTCGGCCAGCAGAGGCTGGACAGTAGATCCCAGCAGATGAGAAACTCCACCCGTGGCTTCTAGGAGTTCACAGTTGTCCTAAGGGAAAACCCACAGGGGTCTCTGGAGCCAGAATCACAACCCTGTGGCGACTGCAGAAGTCGCCCCTCCACTCCTCCGGGGAAGGTAGGAACAGAAGAGGGGGCATGAATGAGTGAAGGTGACCACTGGAGGTCATCGTCCTTTAGTAATGGGACAGATATCTCCTGGAAAGTGGCAGGAAGATTAGACAGAAAGAGAGATGGAGAGGTAGATATTTGGTGAAAGTCTTGAACTCCAGGGAAGATTGCATCTTTTGAGATAGAGAAAGGGACGTGAGTTGCAGCTGTAAACTCTCAGAGACGAGGCTGGGGGAGAGGGGAACAAGCTTGAACAATTCGAGGAGCACAAATTCGAGGAGAGTGAGATGCTGTGTTCACAATGTGGTCATCAACAGGCTTTCCCTGCTGGGTTTTTCTGCTCTCCCTTATACACTGAGCCAGGCTGAATTTTCATCTCTTGCATCTACAAGGTTGATATGCAAAGAAATTTAAGTTTTCATCTATCTTTGTATTTCAAATGAATACTTCATGCTACTATAATTTTTCAGCCAAACAGCAAAGTAAACAATGGTAGAACAGGACAGTTTTCTGAATGTTCTTTTGCTGATTTTCATTATATGAAATTTTCATGACTATGATGTCTGCGTAGTCCATGCTTTTTATTGCTTTAATTTTGGGGCATTGTCAGTCATTTCTTGATGCATCATAATCTTTTGCATAATTTGTTTTATATCATTCTACTGCATATCATATCCTTAGTTTTACTATGTTCATTTTCTTAACATTATTTTCAGTAAGAAAAGGAAAATAGAATGAGTCAAATTAATCTGATGCTAAAGTTTAAAATTAATCAGCCTTTACAGTTCATCTTAGATTAATAAACTGTAAAATGCAAATGAATAGAAACATTTATTATCAGTTTTCTATAGCTATAGAAAATTTGAGAAATATTTGAGTTTTCATAACAAGGTAATTGTAATGGGAAAAGTCCTACTTCAGTCTTATTTTTCTCTTTCTTTTTTACCTCCTTTTTCTGTTTCTGAATGAAAAGCAATTATAAAAAGCACACTTAATTTTAATTGAAAAACTCTGTGTCCTATTACTCTCTTTTAATTTCTGTGTCCTTGAATCTCCACCCATATGTTCAGCTATACCAATTAAAACCATCATGCACATAAAATTTTGTTCTCTGACAAAGCATACAAGAAGTAATAAACATGTTTATGTTTCTAATCTGAATTAAACTCGACTGCCTTGATATATTATAATATTTTCAACTATTTTCCAATTCATTCATTCTTAAGTTTTATGTTCTATGCTGAAATGTTTCATACTAAGTTAATGTGGTCTAAAATAAATCACCAGGGCTGAAAAACTTCGAATATCTATATAAACATGTTATGGTGTTTGCTTCATTCTAACAAGTTGCTCAGAAAATATAGACCAGATTATCAATAATAATTCCTGATCTGAGAGTGTCTATATTTCATCATAATTATTTTAGCCTTTAGTGTTACCAATTCTAAAAGCTTGTTATTTTTAAATAACTTGGAATGATATATTATCTACTGACTTTTACTATTAATGCGTTCATTGTAAAAACCTCTCATCTGGAGCCATATGCAAACACTTAACAGCTTGCGTAGCAACACACGAGCGATTCTCTTTTCATAGGAAAACGTGCTTGTGCCTTTAGTAATTTTCAGTGTAAGAAATATTAAAGGTGAGAGAACAGCTTTAAATTCTTAAGAAAAATGAAAGAGATACTTTAAATTTTAGATATAGTTCTAAGTTTAAAATAAATACATAACTTCGATGGCAGAGAACAGCTATGCTGACGTGGTTTAGACCAACATAAACACAGGGCACGGTTCAGCAGGTCCCCGCCGGCTCATCGCACCGCTGGTCCCACACGACTGTCTCATTGGTTGGCTTGTACCACTGGTGACACAAAGAGATCTACTCACTGTTATCGAGCTTTTTCTAATGAAGTTAATGAAAACTCACTGGATGGCACAGTCTGCAGGTACTACCAGTGGCTCAGCTGTCCAGCAGTGGGAAATACAAATCATAGCCCTGTCATGAATGTGTTAATTCTGTCATTGGACATAATAGTCATGATAGCTGGATTTGTTCACATAATTTTCACCTTCATTCACACCTATCTCATTTTATAATCTTGTTTGTCTTTGCATATGTAAAGTATTTTATTTTAACCAGTTGTGGTATTTTTGGGTCATTTAGAAAGTGATAACATATGTTAGTGCCCTGGTTATTCATCATAGCCCTCTTGCAAATGTGAAGAAATAGAACATATTTGTACAACTTTGAAACTGGTAAACATGCTTTTATATACTAAGGCATTTCTACAGGTTCTCCATAACTTTATAATTGGAATCATACTTACATGAAGTATTGTGTCTTCTTTATCTTTTCACGTGGAAGTGTACTTTGACTCTAAATTATAAAGTAGTTAGCTGTAGAAATATAGAAAATATCAGAATGAGTCATGTCCAAAATCATTCAAAACAAATTAAAGCAATCTAGAAATCATCAGCTATCCTTTTCTGAATGAGTGACTGTGTGCTTGGAAGCATTTTGAAATCCTCATTTTAGAAACGCTCACATGTGTTGTACAGGTAGCAGGACAATGTGCCCACTCTTGCCCATGGCTTTTCTCCTGGCCACTTGTCTGGGAAGCCAGCAGTTTGGCCCCGGGGACACAGGCCTGGGTGGGGCAGAGTGGACACTCCTTAGGGACCAGGGCACATTTAATATTTTATGTTTCTGAGGGTTGCAAGTCTGACCTGGGTCCAGCAGGCCAGATCCACTCTGGCGTCACTCCCGTGTCCTTGGCGGAGGCTCCTGGCGCGGACCTGGTCCTTCCTTTCCAGCTGCTACCAGCAGCCCACTGGTCTTCCCGCACGGGCTCTGCTTCTCCAAAGCAGCAGTCTGCACCATGACAATGACCACTCTCCCCTGGTGATGGCAGGGGAGCCGTGTGATCCCGGATGCCACCCATGTCCATACATGATCCTTCCCTACACCCGCTGGTGCTGTGGGCCCAGGAAAGCGCAGGTTCTGGGGACTGCAGCGGGGTTTCCCAGGGGCAGATCTGACGCCTCTGTGCACGCACGCACGCCCTTGGCCTGCGATTCCAGCCTCCACACTGCCAGCTCCCTGCAGCTGCCCGGCCTCCTGCTCTCCCCCCTTCGCCCATTGCTGTGCTGTGGCTCAAGTCGGAGCTTCTGTTTCCCTCTGTCTCAGACACGTTCTGGTCCTTGGATCCAAGGTTTTATTCTTTCATCCTCATCATTCTTTCTCTGCGTACCTCGTGTCACAATCACTACCTAGGGAGCTGTGTATCCGTAGATGCACGTGACTCTCTTCTTTCCCTGGCAAGTCTGGGAAATCCTTTCCCCCTTCGATTTTATTCCATGATGACCAGTAGGGGTTGTCCTAGTTGTTTTCTGTGGTTCAAAAATACCTGAGCTTGGTAATTTATAAAGAAAGAGACTTGTTTCTCCTGCTCTGCAAGGAGCAACACCCAAGGGCAGGGCTCTGGCCTCTGCGTGGCTCATGGTGAGGGTGGCCCCGCTGCCCGGTGCCTGACGGGAAGGCAGAGCAAGTGTGAGAGCTCAGGTCCCACTTCCCCTCCTCTAACCACCCAGGGCCACCGTGGGCGGTGTCCAGTGTGAGTCCGTGTCGGGAGGCCAAAGCTCTGGGATGGAAGGACGAAGAGTGTGCACCGGAAGCCAGGAGACGCGTTGAGGTGAAGGTGAAGGCCGGGGCTCCTCCTGAGAAACCCAAGGGAGGCTGCCTCCTTGGTTCCCTTTCTCCCATTCAAACTTCTAGCCTGTGGGTGGAGCCACTCACACCCAGGGCCCAGGGCGGGTCTTCCCTCCTCAGCCACACCCAGAGCCCTGCTGATCCCAGGAGTGGGGCGTTTCTTACTCAGTTCCGCTGCTGCTCAAATCCCCCAGCCCCACACTGGTCACCTGTGAGCTGAGGGATCGCTCCCAACACATGAATTCCAGGGCACGGATCCAAACCACAGCAGGCAGGAGTGTTCACAAAAGGCCCTGTAAATTTTTTGAAATACTAATATTTGCTATTGATGACCTAACTAAAACTCAATAGAACATTCTATAAATTTCCACAACCTCTACATTCCTATAGTGAGAATGCCTAAGAATGAACTGCAAAAAGACAAAAAAACAAAACCAGAAAGATGAAGCAAACCATTAAAATGACGTATTGGAGCTGAGCTCTTGAAAAGCAATAGGCAGGTGCTTTTCCAAAGCTTACTCAGTAAATGAAGAAAGACTTCACTATATTGTGGCAAAAAGACATAATTCATTGAACAGTGTGCCTCATTTTTTGTGTCATTACAAGAGTAATAATGCTCAGGCAGCTGGTACCCCACCAGTCCTAGAAACGCCTGGCAGAAATGTTTTCTCTAGAGGAAGCAAATAGCAGAAAACAGAAACAAGCTTTATATGAGTGTTAAGAGCCTGCCGGACATTCCCATGGCTTTGTTTCTTCCCGTGTGTTGGAATCTCAGCAAGATGAGGAAATTGGTGTCTGTACTCTGGTTTTTTTTGTTGTTGTTTTGTTTTGTTTTTTGTTATTGTTGTTGCTGTTCTAAGTAAACGCTGCGGTGTGAGGCCAGGGTGTCTAGGGTCTCCCTGGTTCCCATGTACAGTGGACGCCTCTGACCATGAGCCACACCAGGGAGCCTCTGGGAAGAAGTCTCAGCTGTGTGAGCTGTGGCCTTGAGGGAAGGCGGGGACGGACCAAGGACACAACTGTGCCTGTAAACTATTATCCTTTGCCCTTCAATTACGTGTCCATACAAGAACCTATGGAAATAAGAAGAGTCAAAGACAACCAAAGGATCACTTATATTTTATGTTTCTATTCTGTCCCAAAGTTGTTCCTTATTTGTTTTGCATCTTATTTCGAGCCCCTGATTCTGCAACCACAGCTCTGCTTAACCCAGCCCTGATGAGTTATCTGCAATTTATGTTACGCTGAGAGAGGCCAAGTCCTGGTCGAGGGTCAGCAAAGATCTCTAGTGGACAGAGTTGAATTCCCTCTCAGATCTCAGAATAGCACAGGGCCTTGCACACGGAACACCTGGATTTAAAGAGCATTGTGAAGAAAGTGCACATAAAATAACTTTTCAAATTTGAGTTGTGGAAGACAGAAAATAGGTGAATCCAAAAACCTCAAAAAATTTAGCTTTTCTTTAAGGTTTATAATTACACAGAGATCACAAATAAATGCTTATAATAATATAAATTTAAAAAGACATACATTTTTAAAAAGCTTAATTTTGGGGACAATACTTCCTTCTTTAAACTTGAGATGGAGTAGAGATTACTGTTTCCTTTTAATTTCAACTTCATTGATTTTTATGTGCTTCACCTTGTGTGGTTTTTAAAATTTAGTGCTTTTTGAATATTAGTCTGAATTCAGCAAACCAAAAATATGATACAGGAGAAAACTGTTACCAATTGATTAAGTGGAGGAACTGTTTTGGAATGCTAGCCAGAATTTTGTCATTGTGAATATAATGTTAAACTTCCTTTTGCAAAAAGGAGCATCTGTAACTTCAGAATACAGTGTTAAAGGCATCTCACTGATATGTCTTGACCTCAAATAAATTATCAGAAAAATTAAAAACACTATGACTTGTATATATACAAACCTAATAATTGGACTAGATTCCAGACAATTTTCAGAAGGTTCAGGGGCATTGAATTTTCACAAGTAATCTTGAGCTCATTTTTCTTCACATTAGTTACAAATCATAGGAACCATTTTGGGCTCAAAATTTATGTTTTGTCTTGCATGGAATGCCTAAAAATTTCCAATTGAACCATTGTGAAGGAAGAATTTTTTCCTTATTTTGGTTCTCTGCAGCAAACCTACAAAAGTCATTCAATTTTCCATCCAAATAGGCTGTCATCCTAGAGTCGCGAATTCCTGAAAAGTATTTTAAAAGGATCAAAGCACCTGATCCCTCAGAAATAGATTGGGTTAGCAAGCTTCCTATGCTGAACTGTGGAGGGGACTTTGATTTATTGGTAGCAAATTTCCAGGTGCTATGAAAGAACCAAAGACGAATGGCTTCCACCTTCCCGGAGCCATCAGGTGGCAGGAAGCTGTCAGGACTGGCCAAGGCTCACATTTGAATGACAATTGACATTTTACGACATATTCCTATTTATCTTTTTAATTCGATTTTTCCAGGAAGCTGAGATGCAATAGAATTCTAGAACTTGACAACTACAGCCAGCACCAGACCCATTATTCTTTTCTCTGTAACTTGCTTCCCATCTATATTAAGGTACTGATGCATTTTGGCACCAGACTTCAGACACAGAGCTTAAAGTAAGAAAAGTCTCACAATGGTTTGCATATCAATGACCACAGCAAAAAATTTGTGAATTTAACCTTTTCCCACCCTAGGCTGAATCTGATCCCAGACAGTTTTGAGGCTGCTGTAGTTTCCTTTGGTAGTTCTGAAGGAAGCATTATGCCTGGCTGGCCTCTGTAGGCATTGCCATCCCAGGGAGGGTGAGACTCTTCTCAAGCTCTCGCCACAAATTTGTGTCAGAGCAGCTGTCCCCTGTGCTCTGGCTGCCACCAATCCTGTGGCCTTTCCTGCCCTGATGAGCCACAATGTCCTCAGTGTGGTGGGAGAGAACTCCCTGTAACCAGGACTTGAAAGTCAACTTGATTCCTTTGAAACTGGATCATACTAGGGAAAGGAGAGCAGCACTGTGAAAAGGAGGCACAAACACACAGGGAAATCCTCACAGCCCAAGTCAAGACAAGAAGATACAGCTTCAGTGAAAGCATCAGGACTCAGGGCATGATAAATGATAGTATTATGGGTTCTATTCCTATGTACTATTTTCACTTTTTCCCCATTGTGATAAATTTTATGGACTCTTTCAAAGAATAATGTTTCAAAATTCACACAAAATGCAAAAAATGCAGAATGCAAAGAAACCCAGTAACACCAAAATTCACTGGTACCTGCGTGCTCCTTGAGGGTCTAAAACCGCGTCTGGGAAGGCAAGCTGTCTGTGTAGTGGGGTTCTGCCCACGCACAGCACGCTTCCAGACGTCGCAAAGACAGTTCTTCCACGCTCTCCTGCCAGCTTCACTGCTCTAGAGAGAAAGTTTTCCTTTGTTACTCTGCAAAGCTGTGTCTATTCAGCCACAGACACTGTTCTCTGCAGGGCCAAACCTGTACACAGCTCCTCACGCTCCATGACCCCCCCCTCCCCACAGCACAGGAGGTCAGGTCCTGGCTCAGCGCATGGAGCTGCTGCAAGGTGTGGAAACCACCTCCCCTCCCAGCTGCCAGCACACTGGGCGCAGAGCACCCCTCCTGCGGCGAGGAGCAGGGGACGTCTTCTGGAACATGATGCCCTACACCTCGTCTTACTCACTCACTCTGCTCCTCTCTGCTCAGGCTTCCTGACCACTGGTCATCATAAAAGACTCAATTCAAAGACTGTTCTATCCCACTTTTGAGCTGCCACTTCTCAGAGTTTCCTTCCTCTGCCCTTCAGTGCAACCGGAGTATAAATAATCCATCCTTGCTACAGTTGGTCTCCCCAGTTCTTCTGTGATGTTCTTGAGGGCAGTTGGCATGAATTACCTATCACTCTATATTCAAAGTCAAGCCAATGAGTAGAATATAATTGCTCATGGAGTTACTGGATGGGTGATAGATGGATGGATGAATGGACGGATGGATGGATGGGTGGGTGAAAGGATGATGCTTCTACTAGTCAGGACAATCTAGAAAAACTGAACCA
>RJWT010039893.1:0-12586 GCA_004365215.1 Cuniculus paca | reverse complement strand
AGTCTCCTGGGCCCCAGCTTTTCTTGGGATTCCCATGAGGCCACTCTGCCTGCTTTGTGTCCCAGGGTGTTCCACACCAGGTGACCCCAACTCGTTCTTTGGGGAGGTGGCTCATGGCTCCATCCTGTGTCCCCTCTTCACAGTGGCGCCCACCTTTCTGGGGACAGATGTCCAGCAGGCTGCCTGTGTGGAGAGAAGCCACAGGGACACCCTGGAGCTATGTATACAGTGAAAAGAAAAGCTCAAGAGTGATCAAAAAGCAACCAGAACCCCAAATATGCTTATAAGTACTTTGTAGCTCTGGCAGCAGCTGACGTGACATGCAAGGGCGGGCGGGGTGCAGAGGAGCTGCACGCACAGTGGCTTTGGAAAGCTGACACCAGAACCCCCAGAAACACACAGTGCCCGGTAACATGCACAACTTTTGTGTTTTTATGGATCAGTTTAAAATAATTTTTAAAAACCCCCTTGAGTAAAGATTCTAGATGATGCAAGGCTCGTCCTCAGGAAATTACTGTTGTCTCTCTTCTGCTGTGTTGCTTTAGCGTCTCCATGGGAACTGCTGCATTTTAAACCCTTTCTATTCAATGTAATTCCCATGCCATGCGGATCCTCAGGTCTCTGTCCCCCACTTTGGGCTTGGTGCCCCAGCTGAGAGACAGGGTCCCTTCACCTAACTGCGCTCGGGCCGGGGGCCTGACCTGCATGCCCCACGCTGCTTTATTTAGGTCTCACGGTCTCGGGCAGAGGTCTGAGGTGGCAGGTCACAGGACACGGATCTGCAGTGCCGTGTGTCCTGTTGCACCAGTGATGGGCCCTTGGGACCCCTTTGGAAAGAGGCGGAGCCCCTTCCAGAGAACTCCTGCTGGGGCCACAACCTGCCAGATCTTGGAGACAGTGCTCAGCTTGGGTGCCTTCCTGGGCACTAAGCACAATTGTCATCAGGGAGGCACCTGCCACGGTGTCACCTGGTTCTGTCCCCAACTTTCCCAGGGCAGAGCTTTGGGTGCAGTGGGGAAAATTTGTCCCCTGTGTGCGTGACTCCACATTTTGAGCTACAGCCATCTTATTGATTCCTTTTAGTTTCCTGAACAGATTAGTCTGTAATTTTTTATTTTTTTCTACTTATTGCTGACCCTTGAGGATTTACGAGGCTGTGTGAGAGGAGTTATGTATTTTACACACACGTGTTTGGCATGGCAATAAATCTCCTACATTGAAACCCTTCTGATTTGCCTCAAATTCAATACCAAAACCCAATCTCATTGCTTGAAGTTGTTGCTAAGGGCTTGGTTGGCAGTGTTGGGATGCTCATGTGGGAGACCTGGGGTCTCCCCAGAACAGTCATGCAGGGGGCCTGGCAGGTACTTCATGTTGCCAGTCATTTTCAGCCTTGGCATGGTGCCCTTGAAGGGAGGGTGGGCACGGGAAGTAATGAGAAACCAGGCCACGCCTCCCGTGACAGCGCTGGAGGGGGCCTGGGCTATAAAACGACTGTGGTGGGCGGAGGAGAAGTATATCCATCGAAGGTGCTGGACACATTTTATGTCCCAACGGGCGCAGAGCCCGGCTCCAGCATGCAGATGCAGTCACCTGGTGAGGCTTTCCAAGAAGGCTCCTCCCAAGGTCTCGGGCTCTGATCGGTAACCGCTCAGCCCAATAAATCTCAACACCGGTCTCAGGAGAAGTCGTTATGTTTCATAGAAAATGGTTATTTCTCCATTAAACCCCCCGTTTGATTTTCCAGCGATCCGTCTCTTTCTGCATACTGCTTATCTCAGGCCTTCTGCATGAAAACCATCAGCCTTTGCGCTCCACGTCCCAGGTTGCCAAGAGAGCTTCCCGGGTCCTTGGATTCCTGTCCCTGCACAGCCACTCGCAGCACCTACACACAGAGGCCACCCTGGCAGTTTACGGACAGCAACAGCTGCGAACTGCTGGGGGACACAGTGCCCTGGTTCTGCCGTGCCTGCGTGCCCACCCCCGGGGTGTTTGGTTGCTGGGGCTGGGAGCTGGGCAGCTCACACACCTTCTGGGTGGAGCTAGTCTTGCACCCAGGACTTCCTGCCCAAACCAAACGAGGCTCAGAAACTCAGCCCTTCCCACGCTAGCACCCCAAGTGGATTCTGGGATGCCCAGAAATGTACAGAGCTCATCCACCTCCAGGGCCTGTCTTGTTTGTCCACACCATGGCAACCATGCCCATCAAGCTGCTTCTCTGCATTGTTCCCCAGCCAGTGTCTCCCTTTGTCCCAAGCCAAGGTCCCTCCCTGCTGTCCAAAGGACACAAAAGATGGCTGGGGGAAACACAGGGTGCCCCCACTCAGCCCAGCCCAAGGGCTCCCGCTGTCCCGTCTGCTCCTTAATGGAAGGGGCTTGTCCCTCAGGTGTGTCCACCAGGGTGCTGGCCCCCTTCAGTCCGCTGTTGCCTAAGCCCTTAGCTGCTACACCTCTGACAAGGGCGTGGTGGCCTCAGCTCTGTGCCTTCCCGTCCACAGCTGCCAGCCTCTCCTCGGTGCTCTGCTGGGGCCTTCCTCATCCTTCTGCCCAGCCTGCTCTGCTGCTCTGCTGCTCCGCACCTCCACCTCAGGGCCCTGGTACGGGCGCCTCCCTCGCCTCCTCCTCAGCCCCATCCCCTGGCGTGCCCACTCCCCCGCCTTGTGCAGCAGGCTTTCGTGGGGGAGTCATCGAGAGCTAAGTCCCCGGGGGAAAGAACAACAAGAGGATGAAGAAAACGAACACAGCGACAGAAAGTCCGGGTCCGGGGAGCCCTTCTCCGGATGGGAGGAAGAGCCCGCTCGACCACTGCAACGCGTCTACCTATACTCTTGTCACCCCGCGCCCCTGTGTAACCGGCTCGCTTCTTCCGCCCGTGCTCTCGGGGCTGGACACCCGTGCACCTCCAGCACCCCAAGCCCTCGGGGCGTTTCCCAGGCGCTCCGTGCCCCCAGGGCGCTCCTGTTTGGGACTTGTGCTTCCGGCTCTGCACCTGTGAAATGATCACTAGCTCAGCGGCTCCCCATGGTGTGGACACCCAGAGGGATGGGCTTGGGCCGGGGATTTAGGTCAGCAGCATAAGTGCCTGCCTCGCAAGCCCGAGGTCATGAGTTCGATCCCCGGTACCAAAAAACAACAAAACAAGAGGGACAGGCTCACTCTTTCCTCGCCTTGTTACCCGGCCGCGCACAGAGCAGAGGTCAGACGAGGGCAGAGCAGGAAGGAGCGGTGAGTGTGGAGCAGAGGGCAGGGCAGGGCAGGGCTCCGACCCTCACCCCAGCCCAGCCCTTTCCTCAGTCACCGGACGGATGCCGCAGCGTCAGCCAACGGCAGCCCCGACCAAGACCCGGGGCCCGGGAGGGCTGCTCCTTTCTTTGTGTTTTGGTCACAGTTTTGAACCTTGACCTGTGTAAAAACCAGGAGCAGCAATCAAACAGCCGGGTCTCCCGCGCAAGCCCAAGCGAGCAACAGGTGGCTGACGCCGGGATGTCAGGCGAACTGAGAGGTGCACGAAGGACCTCCCCTTAAGTTTACATGTCAGACTGAAATGCTACCCAGCTGGCGGCTCGTCCGGATTTCACCCTTAGCCCGGTGGTGGTCTTGGTTTGCTAAACCTGGCGGCCTGAACCAGACCTCCCGGTCGGCGGAGGCGGGGAGCCTACGAGCACCCGGCGGGGGTGTGGCCTGTCGGGGGCGTGGCGATCCTGGAGGGGCGTGGCGGCCAGGATCGCAGAGGCGGGGAGGGGGCACGGGGAGGAGCGAGCGCGCGTGAGGGGCGGGGCCATCGCAGGGGGCGAGCCTTGCGGAGTCGGATTGGCTAGGAACGCGGGGGGAGTGGCGAACGAGCGCGAGGGGCGGGGCCGGAGCGCGCGGCCACGTGACGGCGGTTGCCAGGGTGAAAGGTCGGCGCGCCGGCGACACTCCCAACATGGCGGCGGCCCGGGCGGCTGTGCGTAGCTCGGGAGCCCGAGCGCCGCGCCCGTCCGCGTCCCCGCCTCGGGCCGCGCGGCTGTCGGGGCTGCTGCTGCTCCTGGCCGCGGCGGGCCCGGGCGCGGGCGGCGCGGCGCGGCTGTACCGCGCGGGCGAGGACGCTGTGTGGGTGCTGGACAGCGGCAGCGTGCGCGGGGCCACGGCCAACAGCTCGGCCGCGTGGCTCGTGCAGTTCTACTCCTCCTGGTGCGGCCACTGCATCGGCTACGCGCCCACGTGGCGGGCGCTGGCCGGGGACGTGCGAGGTGAGGCCCTGCGCGCCGGGCCCGGGCCGCGAGCCGGGCCCGGAGCCCCCGTTCCCGGCGAGGGGCCGTCTCGGGTGTCCCACCATAGAACACCTGCCCTTTTCAGCCCCAGGAGCTTCCTGAGGCCGCTTGGCCTCTTACCCCGGCCCTTTCCTGACCCCCACCCCTGTGAGTCCATTGCGCAGCCTGGCAGCCCCATCCTTTAAGCATCCTCATTCCTGTCTGAACTCCTCGCCGCTCCCTGCCTTTCAAACCGACGACGTCATCCCCTTCTGGCGTGGATCTTCGGTCCTGTGGTGGATATCAAAGTGAGCCCACAACTTAGAACCCAGTGCCGCGGGGACCGCTCTGCCAAAGCAAAGGAAGTACAGGGCGTTTGTTGGTGGCTTCCTCTTCCCAGGCTCGCAGACCGCAGCTTTGAGAAATAGGGCATTCACCAAACTGCTGGTTCTTAGCACTTTTCAGGGCTGCGAGTTAACCTTCTGCTCTAGAGGGCAGAGTTGTGGCCCGAGGGGACGTTTGCAGTCCCCTCCCTGCAGGCTGGGCTTGTAAATGGAATTTAAGCAGCTTTGGAGTTGGAGCTCTTCCCCAAGGAGGCTGGGGTTTGGCATGACTCCGCTCTATGTCGCGCTAACCTCTAATTACAGATTTCACTCAGCAAGAGCAGCTACAAATTGTTACTCTTCTTTCCTGCACCTTTGTTTTTAGGTCTTGCATGGAGCCCTTCAGCATTTCTGTCATGTTCAAATAGAAGAAATGTGGGGGTTGGGGTACTGTGAATCCAACCCAGAGATGCTTTACCCAACTCCATCCACCCATTGTTTTTTAAATTTTGCCACAGGCTCTCACTGTGGTTCCAATCCTCTTGCTTCAGCGTCCTTGAATGCTGGGATTACAGGCATGTATCATTGGCACTCAGCTAAAACTTTTTTTTTTTTAAGTACACAGTTGTAAATGACTATCTTTAAAGTGTATCCTCTTATCTCAATGTCAGGTCTAATTCTAGTGGGTTTGTTCTGTTGGATTTCAACTTTTCTTAAGTTCTTAATGAGCACTAGGTAGAACTGACACCAGAAAGTGGAAGAAGGAACCAAAAACTCCTAGAGGACTTGCTTTTTTTTTTTTTTAGGGAAAAAAGCAAAACAAACAAAAAAAACCTCAAGGCACTCAATAAAAGGAGGGGTTTTCAGGTCTTATTTTTATTTAGTAGAGACACAGATGTGTAAATGAAAGTGCTGCTAGATCTGGTGAGACTTTTGTCACCTTTGGGGTTTTTTTTTTCTTCCAGTTTAGTATCTGAAATGTAAAAATCATAAACCAAAATAAAATTTTGCAAGCTGTTCTGTAGCTGAACCAGCATTTAGGGAATCCTGAAAATCGTCCTTGGAACTTGGGCGGAAGTTTACTTCTGAAAGGGAGACAGTCAAGTCCATACCTCACAGAGCGGTGAACGTAACTCGCTGAGGGTGCATAAAAGGGCTGACTGTCTGCCAAGTCAGGGCGGGGAAGCAAAACTGGCAGGAGCACAGTGAGGAGGGCAGGGGCACAGGATACCAAGGTGAGGACAAAGCCCTGAGAAGTGTCCCCAAAGCTTCACAAAACACAAGTCACCTAGGACCAAGCTTCACAAAGCACAGTCACCTGGGGACTTGGGGAAATGCACTTGTCAGCCCAGCCTGGGCCACTGGGTGGAGCCCAGCGTCCTGTGGGCACAAGCCCCAAGCTGGAGGACCACTGTTCTTAGGGGCACTAATTCTGCAAGACACCTGCCCAGAGGCTCACAGGCCAACAGGATGGGAGGCGTGGCAGGGGCTTGCTCCTCGTGATGTCCTCCACACCAGGGGCCTCTGTCCTCGGTGACTCCTCTGTGAATGGGGCCTTTGCTACCTGTGCCTGCCGGGTTCCCCTGGGGAATGTGGGGAGGCTCTTCCCTCAAGGGTGGCAGCCCCCTGTGGTTGGCACTGCTTCCCTGTGGTCTCCCTGTGCGGGTTGTCAGTCAGGGAGGGAGCGCCCTTCGCTCCACACTGCAGTATGGTTTTGATCCCTCGGGCACATGGATCTTGCACTGGAGCCCTCAGGTGCCCCCCCCCCGTCCCCACTTGAAATGGCATCCCACTTGCCTTCCCCAGCCCTGCCCCGCCTGTTCCCACACCAGTGTGCTCGCTGCCAGGGGGTTGCCATGGTGGGGGTTCTGAGCTAGAAGAGGGCTATGCCACCTGCCCCTATCACCTGCCAGCTGGATCAAGCAGAAAGGGGAGGGTGGTCCCAGGTGTCCCCTCCCAGCCCCATGTGCACACCCTCGAGGGATCTGTTTCTTTCAGACTTTGGTGGAACTTCCTCTAGCTCTTTAGTGGGTTCAATGGAAATAATTGTTTTTCCTCATAAGAAGTGGCTTAACTGAACGGCATAGTGAGACCCTGTCTCAAAAAAACAGGGCTGGGGATCTAGCTCAGTGGTCTAAGTGCCTGCCCGTCAAGCGCAAGATTGTGAGTTCAATCCCCGGTGCTGCAAAAAAAAAAAAAAAAAAAAAAAGAAGTGGCTTAAACAAAAGATCCACTGTTAGGTGAGCCAAAAGTCACTCACACATTTATGTGAACCTGGCTTAGGCTTGTCACTTCTGAGTGCTTCGCCAAACAAAACTACTCTGTTACTGAAAATCCTTTGGTGCAGGCCGCCACAGTTCCTCCGGCTAGGGGGTGGGCAGGCTGCCGCCCTCCCCTGATCAGCCCTGCACAGGCCTCTGCGGGGTGTCTGGGGCAAGAGAAGGCCAGTGTGGAGCGTGCATCCTCAGGCTCCCCTCGGGGTTGGTCCTCTCCGCTTCGTGCCACCCTGGGGAGCCGAGCACAAGGCAAGTGGGTGAAGGTCTAATCTTGGTGCTGGAATTCTGTGTGAGGAACTGGGGAGCAGGAGAGGTGGTAGGGGACACCCAGGGGGCCTGGAGTACTTTTAGAGTCTCCCTGCCAGGGACACTGGGCAGTGGCGCCTGAGGCCAAGTGAGATAGAGTCAGTCAGGGCCATACAGGAGGGACAGGCTGGAGCCTGAGTGCAGGTGTGGGTGGCTCCAGAGCCCCAGGGGTGTTCTTGAGAGGGCGGTGGGGGCATGGGTGGTGGGCACTGGGCAGCACATGGGCACAGGCTGTGTCCCTGCGGGCAGGGGATAGGGTACCCTGTGACTGCTACCCGCTGGTGGCCCCAGCCTGTGTGCCTCCCTGAGCACCTCTTCCCTCTGCTCTGCTCTTCTTGTCTACTCACTGGGACAGAGTGTTCCCAGGTGAATGAGACCATGAGGTGTCCCCCAGGAGACCCATTATTGGCTGGAAGGAGGAGAAAGACCCGAGGGAGGGGGCAAGGCCCAGTGAGGGTGGAGCTGGGTGTGCGCAACTGTGCTCTGGAGGAGGCAGGAGAGGGTGGAGGATGCCAGTGTGGTCCCTGCTGTCACAGCCACCAGGCCATCCTGCAGTGGGCCAGGGTGGTGTGCCAGCCAGGCCTCCAGGGGACGGCCCTACCCCCATGTGCTGCAGTGGCGTGTGCAACCCCGGATGGGTTGCAAAGAGGGCCTTCCCACCCTGTGTGGAGAGCCACCACCCTGGGCTGGGCTGGGGCACCAGGCCGTGGAGTGCCCCGGCGGGATTGCTCTCAGCAGTGCCTGCTTTCTTGTCTGTCAGCTGTGATGCTTCAGCGTTGAACTAACGTCTGTTAACCTCACCCCCACGGGGTCCCCTTGAACATCGAGGGCCACATCCGGTTTCGGCCAAATGCCGGGAATGCGGCGACTGTTTGGGGGTCATGGCTGAGGGGTGAGCCCTTGCCCAGCGAGCTTGAGGCCCTGGGTTCCGTCCCCAGCACCAAAGAGAAGGTGGAGCTGGTGTGCATGTGGGCATGGCAGCTGGATTTCTCCCCACACCTTCGTGTCCCACACTTGTCACTTGAACTCGGACGTTATCCAAGAAGACCCCTGCTCTCTGGGAAGGGCCTGCACTTGGAGAGAAGGTTCTGGGGTCTGGAGTGCGGGCCCAGAGCCCCTGACACTGCCCTGGCTGCAGGAGGCTGAAGAAGCCGCAGCCAAGCTCAGTGCCTCAAACACAGCCCTCCCACGTGCTTATTTAAACCTCGGGGGCTGATGACTCTCACCTGTAATCATTCCCAGGACTGACTGATGCTTAAGCATGGATCGGACTTCTGTGGACTTTTTCATGAGCACGTGACATGTAAAGACTTAATCCTGCTAGCTTCGGCAGTAGAGTTACTTGACAGCAAAATCTGAAATAAGTTTTAGTCCACTGTGTAAAGAAAGTTCATTATTTCACAGATACTTTTAGGCCTGTGGTGCTGGCATGGCCCACTCCGGAGTGGAAGTGGGCAGTGAGACGTCCCGAGGTTCTTTCCCTTCCCCTTGGAGGCCCAGCCTCCAGGGCCTCCCAGCTGGTGCCCCTTGACCCCGGACTCGGAGTCGCACTTGCTCGAGGCAGCGTCTCCTTTGTGTGGTGACCTGGACAGGTGGAGAGGCTGGGCCAGAGGGTGCTGCTGAATGAAGCTGAGCCCTGGAGCCAAGCCTTTGCAGCCTTGTGCGTTTGGTCTGGTGAGTGGGCGGCGGTGTCCTTTGTGTGGCTGTGAATGCGCCCATCTGCCTGTGTAACCGAAATTCTCCCTTCTGCCGCAGCCAGTTTTCAGAGACAGACAAAGGCCCTGAGATGCCTGCGCCCAGCGCACCCTGGCCAGGCGGCGCGGGACCGTGCAGAGGCATTCTGGCTGGAGAGTGCGGCCCTGCAGCGACCTGACTTGTTGATTACGGGAGTGCCTGCTGAGGCAGGTGGGGCTGGGCTGTCGTCTGCAGGTGGCACTGTGGGCCATGGGTGAACTCAGGACACTCTTCCCACCTGTCGCGTCCGTCCTCTTGGGGAGGAGCAGGCGCTGAGCAGAAACTTCGGAGAGGTGCCCGCAGATCTCCATTGGATAGTAGGCAAGAACTCGGGCTGGCCTGGCAGTGGGGGGACCTGGGGGACGTGTGCCTTGGTGAGCAGTGTCCGTCTTGTTTCCAAATGGCAAGAAGCCAGAGAAGGGTTCCATGCAGGGAAAGCAGTTTGTGTGTGGCATCTCTGGCTGCTGTCCAGGGGCCGAGGAGAGCCGCAGGGGGTCCTGGGCCAGCGCCTGACAGGGAGCAGTGAGGCCGGGAAAGGAGATGCTTCTGCCGAGGAGTCGGCCTGGACTTGGCGAGTGCGAGGTTCCCAGGGAGGGGATAGAGGTGGGCTCTGGCCTGCAGGTGTAATTGTGGTTTTAGGTGGTGTAGGTAGATTGGGGTGCAAATAGCAGAGGCGGGGTGGAGGCTTACACCGAGGTTTGGTGGCCAGGGCACCACCCACCTTCCCTTCCTGTCCGGTCCCCCCCCGCCCCACTGCCTGGCTTCCTCCTGCAGCCTGCTGTGCAGGAAATCGTGATTCAGACTCAGAAGTGACCTACTGTAGTCTCGTGTCCTGTTCCTGTCATCCTGTGGTGCCCTACTCTGCCAGGTGTCTGACCCCGCGTCCTCCACTGCCACGGGGCCTGCTGGGGTCAGTGTGGAGACACAGGTGCTCACATCTGGTAGGAGAGGCCTGGCCTTGCTGACCATGGTGGGCCCTGTGACTCCACCCTCCAGTGCTGCTTCACCAGACAGAGACTGGCCTTGATCCAGCAGAGGTCAGTGGGGACAGCCCTGACATTGCCCTCCCACCCACGTGGCCAGGACCCTGCCCACCCCTGGTGTTCCGACAGTGAGACCCGAGGCAGCCCAGCGGGACCCTGGGTGAGGCGCGTTCACCCTGCCCCGGCTGTTCGCGGTCTGGATGAGATTGTCACACTGGTGAGAGATCTGGAAGAACTGGTGTTGCGGTCAGAGTTTACGAAGGAAAGGATTTAATATAGGACACATAACTCATGGGATTATTTTATAATATTCACCCAAAGAGTCAAATGCAGAAGAGCCCAGGGGATCTGTCCACACACGAGAGACCCAGAGCATCCAGCTGAGGGCCTGGATCCCACAGCAGTGTCCTGCACGAGTCCAGCTGCAGATCTAGAGCGCTCGACAATGTCTCATGCAAGTCTGTTTCACGAATCTGCACTGGGAAGGCCCAAGGGTGGAAGCTAGAAAGTCTGCCAGCGGGGCGAAGGATCTGTGCCAGCAGCGGAGGGTCCTGCACTGGAGCCCGGAAGTGATGCTCAAGGTAAGGACAGAGCCGCCCTGAAGAGAACCGCAGCCGTCCTCAGTGACGGTGAGGTCCCGAGCTCCTCTGACAGTGAGAGCAGCCGAGTCCGGATCAGGAAGCCAGCACGCCAGCTGCTCCAGGAGAGCCCGCGGCACCACCTTCCCCTCTGGTTCTCCTTTTATGCTGTTGGCAATGATCCTCAGGTGGGCCAGCACCACACTGACTCCGTTCAGCGTTACAAGTTGCCAGTTACAAGTTACCAAGTTACCAGTTGTCCACCACAGCGGGGACTTTTTTCTTTTTTCAACTGTGTTCTTCTGCTGATTTCACCCATTGTACCCTGCGGTGGGAGAAGAGGAAGTCTCAGTTGTCGAGGGCACTCTGCAAGGAAGAGGGCTCCACACTCATGGGTGGTGCTGTGCACTTTCCCAGGGGCCTGGGCCTCCTGCCTCCCCGCTGTGCCCATGGAAGACAGCACCCCTGTTCTCAGGAGCGGGGCAGAGATGGGGATCCCTGGTTTGCAGAGGCAGGTGTGGGGCCAGGGGAGGCAGGGTTGGCATCGCATGCATCCTCCTCCAGCCTTACCTGAGGGCAACAGGACAGGGGGGTTCCCCTATGTGGGGTCTGCAGTAGAAACTGCTCCCGGCAGCCCAGTTCCTCCTGAGTCCCTGAGGACAGAGGGCGTCGCCGGTGTTAGGAAGTGACCCATGGTGCTCAGGGGAGAACAGCGGACAGTGTGGGGCCACCCTGGTGGTGCTGGGCCAGGACAGCCCGGGGTTCTGGTTCCTTGTCGCCCCCCTCTGTCGTGTAGCACCTGGGCCTATAGTGTCCTGGGCTGCTGGGCAGGAGCCTTGACCCTGCGGCGGGGCTGTGGGGCAGAGTGCGCCAACGGGGCACTGTGCAAACCGTGGGGCTGGCCAATTGCTGGTGTACTTTGGGGCCAGGGATGGGGTGAATGGGAGCAGCCTGGAGCCTTATTCTGATGGAGGCTGGACTGCAGGTGTCAGAAGGGGGACTGGGCCTCTGCTTCTCACCCTCTCGGCCCCTCAGCACCTGGACCATGTCCAGGTGTCCCTGCTGCAGAGGCCAGAGCAGTGTGGCTGGAGGGCTTGGCCTGTATGGGGTTGGGAAGAGCCGCTCACCACGGCCACCCCGTGTGCAGGTGCCCTGTCCCCCAGGGGCTGTGTGGAGCCAGAAGATCCTCACGGTGTCCACATGGGCCCAGGACAGCGATGCTTCCTTCCAGGTGACACGTGCTTAAAGACAACCTAAGGGACAGAAGGGTGAGAGCCCACGCCTCTGAGATGCACGGCTGGGAGCGCCCTAGGCACCGCTCCCCACACCCCATTTCTAGATTGGTTTGGGGGTTCTGGCCGCTGTGACTGTACTCAGGTGCTCCTAGAGCCAGTTTTCACTTCCTTGCCCTCTTCCTCAGTAGACAGGTGCTGTCGCCAGGTGTGGTGGTGTAGGAGGCTGAGGCAGGAGGATCGCTGTGAGTTCACCTGGGCTACATAGTTCACGGCCAGCCTGCACTGCCTAAGTGAGACCGTGTGTCAAAAAGCCAAATAAATGAAACAAAAACAAAACAAAATAAAAGGTAAAATAGGGCAGGGGCCCTAGCTCAGTGGTAAAGTACTTGCCTAACATTCAGAAGCCCTGGTTTCATCTCTAGCACTGAAAAAAAAATTAAGAAAAAAAAGCTGCTTAGGTGGGGTGGAAACGTGCAGTGGGAGCTCCCCAGGGAGCAGCGGACATTCGGACCAGAGCCAGGTCTGGGGGCGCAGTGGGGCTGTGGAGGGGAGTTGCCTGCAGAGGCCGGGGTGCAGCGGCTCCCTGCCATTCTCGCCACCATCTGCTGTGCTAAGGACAGGAGTATTAACTGTCCCTGCTCGGTCCTGTGCAATCTGAGAAGGACGGCAGGACCTGTGACCGAGGTGTCGCTGTGATTTCCTCCGTGCGTTTACAGTGGCCTTGGGGTGCGTGTTGTTCTCATGTTGGAGCAGTGCTGTGCTTGGTCGCAGTTTGAAGAGGTCGTTTTCTCCTCTCTGTCCCCTTTGGTGTCAACGATGCACACCAGCCGAGAGCCCAGCCCCACTGGGGACCTGACCTGGAAGCCTGCGTGTGTGAGAGCCAGTGTGGAGGAGCAGCAGTCAGGGCGACACCTGCCTT
>RJWT010039892.1:0-12584 GCA_004365215.1 Cuniculus paca | reverse complement strand
ACTGCGACCACTGCCTGTGCGGCCCCGGGCCCGGGCCCCACGCGGCCCCACACGGCCCCGCGCCCCGGCGGTTGGGGCGCCCCGCCCGCCAGCCCACGCCGGCCGCCCAGGCTCCCGCCCCGGCTGCGCTCGGCTGCGCCCTCGGTGGTTTCTCGCGCGTCTGCAGCGCATCCACCCGGAGCGGCGCGGCGCACTTTGTTTTGGGGGCTCGGCACCAACTTCCCGGTGGCATATTTTGCGCGTCGCATCCCCGGCCGAGGCGGGGTTCCGGGCGAAGCTCCCCGCCAGCGACCCCACCGCCTGGCCAGGGCCCTCGCGGCTCCCTGGGGTCCGGTCCCCGCCGGCCGGCGGCGCGCTCACCTCGTGTCCGTTGGCGGCCGGGATGATCTCGGACTCGTTCACCAAGGAGGACTTGATGTCGGCCAGGTCGCCTTCCTCCTCAGGGTGGCTGATCTCCGCGAAGATCTTCTCTTTCTGGGGGTCGCCCTCGTCCTTGAAGGGGATCATCTCGTCCGTCGCGCAGAGCTCCGGGTCCCCGCCGCCTCCCCCCGAGAGCTGGGGCATCCCGGCGGCCGTGTAATCCCCGCTGCGCTGGGGGAGCCCCCGCGGCGACAGCAGGCGGGAGAGCGGCGTCAATGCCGGGGCGCGCGGTGCGGGCGAGCTGGGCGGGCCCCGGGGGTCGCACGCGCGCCGGGCCGGGTCCGGGTTAGGGCCCGGGCCGAGCGCACCCCTAGTCCCCGCGTCGCCGCGCGCCTCGCCACCGTAGATGGCTCGGATGCCGAGGGGGAGGAAGTTTCTTCCCGAGGGAGGAGAGGGGCGCTGAGCTACACGGCTCCGTGTGCCCCGCGGAGAAAGCGCCGGCAGAGTCAGTCGGAAGAGAATGCAAAGTCCACTTCCTGGAGGGTGGAAAAAATAAGAAAAACAAAAACAAAAAATAAAAAATGAAAATCAAAAGCTAGCCGGGCTGGCGGCGGCCGCTTTACAGCGCCGGGTTCCCGTCCCTTTCGCTTCGGTTTTCCTCCTCGGGGCGCATGGATGCGGTCGGCGGCCGCGGGAGGAGGCGCGGGCGGCGGAGCACGCGGGGAGCAGCGCAGAAGTTTGCCAAGAGTGAAGGCCGAGCGCCGGGCACGGGCGACGGGGGGCCAGCGGGGTCCCGGGCGTCACACCGCAGACCTGGGCCCCGAGGCTGCTCGGGAGCCCCGGCCGAGACGCGCACGCTCGCAGCCCGGTGCCTCTTTGTTCCCGGCTCGGGTTTCCCAGCTCGGCTCGCCGGCTCTGCACGCCTCCGCGGCGCCCCAGCGCGGGGTCTCCCGGCCGAAGGGAGGGCACCCGGCGACTCGGCCGCCCGCGAGGCTGGGCGCGTCCGGCTCCCCGCAGCCCGGTCCTCCGCGCGCCCGGCCCCGCAGGTGAGCCGCTGCGCCTCCCGCCGCCGGTCCGCCTCCTCCCGCGCCTCGCCGGCGCTGAAAAGCTGCCCACTTGCGTCGCCTCGACTCCCCGCCCCTCCCCCGCCTCCCGCTCTCCTTGACTGCCCGCTGGAGGGGGAGGAGGAGGTGATTGAGGGCTTTAAAAAAATTCTCCTCCTTTTCCCAGAGCCTGTAGGACGAGTCCTAGTTTTGGGGTGTGCGTGCGCGCGCGCGCCTGGAGGGAAGGATCGGGCAACTTGGCGAGGAAGGAGAGGCTGGCGCGGCGGGAACCCACGGGGAGGCACCTTTGCCCGCGTGGAGTGGACACGACACTCGGCCTGGGTGGCCGGACTGCACCCCAGTGTCTCTGCCCTCGCCCCACCCACCCGCCGCCCACCGCCCACTCCGGGCCCTCCGCCCCGCGCCCACGCGCCCTCCCCGGCTCGGGCCGAGCAAGATGAAAGGGAGCCGCCGCCGAGAGTCGCAGCGCGCCGACCGTAGATACTCGGAGGGACGGGGGAGAGCAGGAAGGGGGGAAGCAGACCAGATAGGGCTCGGCTCTGGGAGCAAGGCGAGGGCAGGAGAGCCCGGGCTTGCCGGCGCGGAGCCTCGTGTCACACACAGGCTCTTTGAAGACAGGAAGCACACGCTAGCGAAAATAAAAATCTCCAGGCTTACCGAGAAGAATAGGACGAGGAGGAAGGAACGGAAGACTGGATCTTAAAGACCGCGTTTCAGTGTCCGCGGCTTCGCGCCCTCGCCACGGGACGTGCGGGGAGTTCCTCGAGGTCGCTCGTGGGCGCTCGGAGACCCACGCTGCCGGGTGTGGGGACCTCGGAGAGCAGGAGGAGCGAGCCCGAGGAGGCGGAGGAGCCCCGGGAGCGCAGAGCCGCAGAGGGAGGAGGAGGGAGCACGGGCGGCCCTGGCCCCCCGGACCGCGCGCTGAAAGGGACCCTTGAGGATGCAAATCTCGGCCGACCTCAGACGTTCCCGGGGCTTCACCGCCTCTTTGAGGCACTTTGTACCAGGAGAGGACTTTTAAGGAGACGCTCCGTGAGGTTGCAGTAGCAGGGAAGTTGAAGTTTGAAAACACATTCTGTCCCTTGGCTCTCTACCCCGCTTAGTTAAAAATCCAGGTAACATTACTACCCCCAAGCAGCAGCCATCCGTCAAACCTCAGAACAGTAAACAGCCAGTAGGAAGAAATGCGTCTTCCCCTCCCTGAAATTGGAAATAAGGAAAACACCTCAGAACCAGACTTAAACTGTTACGTGGGAACGGCCCCGCGAAGATCTCTTTTTTCTTAATAAACAGACACCTTAACAGGTCTAAACAAGCGTTTAAAACTTTGCTTACTGATGATCCCTAATTTGGGGGGTGGGGATTTACTAGGAAGTGGCTTTAAAAACTGTATCACCGAGACGCTTCCTTGGCCCCATAGGATGCAGCCAGCAGTCACATGTAAATTCTACGCAGCAGATCTGGGTGTTTTTAGGGGTCGGTAAAGAGGGCCAGGAAATGTTAAACCATTTTAGTGCCTAAGCATCAAAGAAAAAGAACAAAAACAATATTCTGGTATCCCGTGTCCATAGGGCCATAATAGAAAGACTGGAAAAAAATCCGATTTTTGCTTTTGGGATGGTGCCGGTGCGCAGCTTCCCCTGAACCCAGCTGGGCACCAGGGCCAGTGGCTGTCTCTGAGTGTGGCCACGTAGCTGTGTCCCACGTTATAGCCCCCGATCTAAAAGAAATACGGTAAAACAAAGCCCAAATCTCTCCTATGACGGCGCCAACTTGACCCACAGGAGGACGGAAGACGGGTCCATCTGAGCCGCGGGTGTAGCCGGACCTCTCATCCGGAGGGAGGGGAGGGCACAGAATGGCCAGAGGGAATTTTTCTGGAAGCCAGGGAGAGATGAAACACTGCTACAAACCTGCCTCCCCCCACTCCCGGTTTAAGTGTTGCAACTAATTCGAATCCCCATTTTCTCCTTGATGTTAATTATCTGGACTCCCCGAGTCCTGCAGAGCCGAGCTCCAGGTGTCCTGGAGATTAGGCGCGGAGAAGATGGGAATCCGGGAACAATAACTAGTGGAAACTGTGGAGGAGGGCCGAGGTGGGCGGCTGCGTTAGGTGCTGGGCTGGACTCTCTTCTCCGGAAACCTTGTTTCTAACGAACTCACTGGCGCCGGGCTCCCTGGGTGAGGCCTTGTACTTAATGCTCGTCCAAGTCATCTAATGGGCTGCGCTCCCCAAAAAGGGGTTTGCTAAACACCGTGCGCCCCATTTCTCCAGGCTTTGTCTGGAAGGTTGACACTTCCTGGGGAAGTCTCCAGAGAAAAGTAGGGGGCGCAGACAGGGTGCAGTTGCCCCCGGAAGAGCTCCCCCCACCTCTGCCCTGGGCTTGGCAGGGTTCTTGCGAGCCCCCAGGCCCCAGGAGGGGGGCGTAGTGCGGCGCCCGCGAGCCCCTCCGCCCCTGCCCTGGAATGCTGAGGCAGGAAGGTCGCTGGTGTGAACTGGGGCAGGACTGCGGCTGGCTGGCTGCAGGCTCATTCCTGCAGGATGTGGATTTCGGGGGCGTTTTGATGTGATTTAATTCCGACGCGGAAACTATCGCTGGGGGCTGGCTGCAGAGCTGCAGGCCCCCGCCTCCCCGCGGCTAGGGTTGGTTTAAGTGTAGTTTGGAAGCGAACTTGTTTGAGATCAGCGATGGGGACAGGGTGGGGTGCGTACCCCCAGTCCCGGAGGGACTGGACGGGACTCCGCCGTACCCCGCGGCCAACAGGGCCAGTTACAGGACCAGGGCGGGCCGTAGCCACGGCCCTGTCCCCGCCTGGCCTGGCCCCCTCGGGTGGGCCGGACTCCTCCGCTGCGCCCGTGGGGGGATCGGAGGAGGTGCAGCCCGAGAGGATGCTCCGGAGAGAGAGGGGCAGGGAGGGGTGCTGGAAAAACGGATCCCGTGACCCAGGGGCGGCCCGGCCCCTTCTGTGTCCCCCTCGTCTCCAGGGGACTCAGGCGCGGGCGCCTTCAGCTCAACGGAAAAGGGGGGTGCGGGGGGGAGCGAGGGAAGCGGCAGTTTGTGTCCCCAGGGCTCTTCCGCCTCTTCTCGCCTCCTCCTAAGACAAACAGACGCCACCCCCACCCCGGGGCCAAGCGGGAGCCCGTGGGACCGTGACCGGGTCCCCAGATCCGGACGGCCGGCCTCCGGAGGAGGACACAGTCTCCGCCTGCGTGGGCCCAGCGTGGGGGCACGGGGCGAGGGACCCGCGAGGACGGGGGCGGGAGGGGACCCGGTCCCGCGCCCAGACTGGGTCACCTCTGGACAGGGGCGCCCGGGGTGAACAGGGGCCTGGGGACGGCGGGGTGCGTGGTCCAGATGGACACCCTGGTGCCCCCTTTCTAAAATTTTCCCCGGGCGCCTTAACTTGGCGCGGGCACCGCATCCCTGCGTTCCCCGAGTCCCCCGTGCCCCCGTGTCCCCCGCGCCCCCCGCGTCCCCCGCGTCCCCGATCCGCCCGGGACAGAGGCGCACAGCCCGGCCTCTCCTTATATCCACGGAGGGCGGCGCCTGCCCGGCCCGGCGCGGCGGCGCGGCCTTTGAAGTCGGCGGCTGCCGCTTTCATCCTTTCTTTTTTCCCTCGCAGGCCCCTTTGTGTGACTAAATTTGGCAAGAATATGAATCCGAGCCAGTCTTTCCACGTGTGCTCCCCGCTCCCAGCTGAGAAGGCCAAGGGTTCTCTTCCGGGTAAGGAGACAGGGAGAAAGATCAAAGAGCTGGGGGGAGCTGGATCTGAAATGTGAATTGAAAATAAAAATCAAGCCTGGACACATTCCAGTTTCTGAAGCAGAACCAACCCTCCGCAGAGGCCGGCTCGCCGGGCACTCCTGCTCCTCACTGTCTCTCTCTCTCCCTTTCTTTCCCAAACCATCCTGGAGCACGTGGAATAAAATGAAAGAGAACATAGGGAAACACTTAGCTTCTCCAGATTTTGTTTTGCAGTAATTTTATTAGGGAAAATATCTTGTTCATAATTACCGTTACGTGCAGCTGAATTTCTGCAGCCATAAATACTCTTATTTCAGCAGGCTTCACACTTTCTTCTGCCACCACACTTGGGAAGGGCCGGTGCTGGCCTGACACGCGAGTGCCTGTGTTCACCAAGCTACGGCTTTATTTCTGTTCTTCTCAGGACGTAATGCACTGCACCGTTTTCTTCCACGAAAGTCGGATTTTGGAAAATCAGTGTTAATATCCTTTTTAATCAGGGTACTCCAGCTCACAGTTGGCGTCTGTGGTTTGAAATACTCTCAGTGACAGAGGGTGGACATCTTTCCTTGCACCCTACTAGTAAGAAATCTTTCTGTCTTTCTGGTGAGAAATCTGCAAAGCTCCTGCTTGCTTGCATTTCCAGGGGAATGTCACTGGAGAAGCGGCTTTGGAATCCAGTGGCCCAGAGGTGAAAGGAGCCTCCGATTTTCCCTGTCACACCTTGGACAAGCCAGCGGGTCGCAGACTCACTTTCCTCTTTGAAGAAACAGCGCCATAGTAAGCTATTCCCTGAAACGACGCCTGTGAACGTATGCATGCATGCAAGGTGTTAGTCTACCTGGTGGGTGTTCCTTCACCGAGGAACTGCTCATTGCAAAAGCAAAACCTTCTCAACCTCTGGGAACCCTTAGCACAGGAGCAGATGGGGACAGTGTCACACTCGCAAGTCCGTGCCTGAGAACGTCTCTGAATGTCCCGCTGCTGTGTGACGAGGGCCACCGGGATCCCTGTAGCTTTTGTTACTTCCACGCAGGGTGAGTGGAGTGACACACAGACATTCCAAGGAGAAGGGGAGCATGCCTGATTCTTGTTAATGATTGCTAGGAAAAAGACACAGCGTTGTGAGGCATTTGACGTGCCTCACAGGAGCTCTGAAACAAGCCTGAGGTGTGTTGATGCCCTGCCCGTGTGGCTGAAATCTGCCAAAGAACTGGGGTGGGGTGGGGGGGCGGTGGCTGCAAGGTGTCCAAGAGGGGTTTTTGAGGCACCCATGAAGCCTACCAGAACCGTGTTTTAGAATGGAGCAGGACTGTGGGTCTCTGGCAGAGGCATCTCGAGTTTGTGGCATGGCTTGGGCTGGATGTGAAGGGATAGAGACACCATGCTGTGGTTGAGGGGAGTTAACGGAGGGTCCTTATGTGCAGCCTTTCCTCACCTCCCGAGACCCTCCAATGGTGGCATCCCTGCACTAGCCTCACAGCGTGGTCATTTCTGTGTGACCTGTATGCAGACTGGGACGAGTAGGGGGATACCACACGCCCATCCAGTTCCCTGAGGTGCACTCTTCTCGGTGGCCTCCTGCTGACAGCAGCACGAGTGAGTCACACTGCAAGGACCCCAGCACTTAGCGGGCACCGTGTGTTCTTAACTTCTCTTGTCCCAGATTAGAAGTAGATGCTGATCAAGTGCACCGGCCAAGGTCATGCCTTCCTTCTTTTGCTTTCCTTTACCAACGGCAGCCTTTTTGAAATTATTCTTGCCCAGAAGAGGAACATGACTGAGACCCTGTGGGTTCTATCTTGGGGCTTTTGTGGGGGTGGCTGGGAGGAGGTCCTGAATGTACTCCAGAGAAAGTTGGGGGGCTCTTCGGAAGAAAATGGGCTGTGAATGGGGGGCATGGTAAGAGATTTACCATTTTTATAAACCTGTTTCCTCAATGGCTATGGCGAGGGGGGTGCACCTATTTTTAAAAGGGAGGTGTGCTGGCTGTGCTCTAGCCTTCCTGACTTCTGTGGGCATCAGGCAAGCACCTAATCCCCGGACGGAGGCTGGAAGCCAAAGCCACAGCCTTCTCAGCCACAGGCAACTGCAGTACCACGGGAGCCGTGGAGATGAACGCAGAACAAGGTCATTAGTCTCATTGTTTATCCAGTTACTCGCAGCACAGATTTGTGTAAATTTCAGTGCCAGCGGTCGCAGCCTGCCTTTGATGTGTGTAATCTGTACATTTTAGTGCCCCGGGAAAGTGCCTGACTGACAGGATCCACATCCAATCCCCAGAAAAACAGCGACACAGGCACAGCCAAGCGTGGACTGGAACAATTTTCCAGTGAGTTCCATCAAAGTAAATGAGCCAACCTGGGGGGCTAAGACGGAGCCTCCTTTCCTAGGGACCCCGTGCTGGTTGAGCGTTTGTTTTCAGGGGAAGCTGGAGACTGCTGAGGTCTTCACTTGCCTTTCGGAGGAAGGACCTGCCCTATATAAGCCAGCATTTGACTGGAGGGTGCTTTCTTTTTTAAAGCACTTCTAAGTGCAGAAAGACGCATCGGGTGAGGTTATCTTCACCAGCAACGCATTTATCCAGAACACAGCGGGTTTCTAGTTCTTTCCCTGGCTGCAGAGATGGGCTTCAACTCAGAATGAAAATGAAGGGGTGAATTTGGAGGGCTGAGTGCAGCAAGGTGGATAGTCTGGGCTACAGGATTGTCACCTGGCTTTTTTGGGACACAAATAAGGCCAATTTGTTTCATCTGAATTTGACTCAGTGGCCCTGCAGTTCCATGCTGGCAAATCCAGCTCTTCAACCCACTTCCCTTAGGTTAGGCAGAGAGCGAGGGAGGGAGGCTGCTTGCTGTTCCAGCACAGGCCACAGCCATTTTCCACTGCCGGTTCAGATAACTCCAGAGCCCTTAGACGGATTGTGAGGCTTCAGATTATTTGGCCTTTGAATTCTCTATAATTTTTTGATTGTTTTGCTCTGCGTTTTCAGGAACAGAAGACCTCGGGGTGAGTCAGACAGACCTTGTCGAAGCTTCTGCTCCCTGGTCGTAAGCTCCCCTCCATGCCTGTGGGAGCCTCTAGCTGGCCTGCACCTCCCCTTGCTGCTTTCCCCGCATGCCTCCCGTGCCAGTCAGCTTTCCAGCACTGTGAGCAAACACAGGAGATGATCAGCGTAAAGGAGGGAGGGTTTATTTTGGCTTATGGTTTCAGCGGTTTTCATCCATGGTCGTTGGCCCTTTTGTTTCTGGGCCTGCGTGAGGCAGAACTTGGCAGCAGAAGGGCCTGGCGGAGGAGGCCACTCCCTTCACTGCAGCCTGGAAGCACAGGAAACGGGAGGGGCAGGGACAAGATACACCTTCAACCTCTTTTTTGTTTTTGGTTTTTTTTTTTTGCTTTTTTTTGGTACGGGATTGAACTCACAACCTCATGCTTGCCAGGCAGGCGCTGTGCCACTGAGCTAAATCCCCAGCCCCCTTCAACCTCTTGTAGCTGTGGCTTCCAAGTTCCTACTGGGGCTGGTTTTCGGTTTTTTTCTTACTCAACTGTTCTCCCCCACCACTAGCTTTCCAGCAGATCGGCCTGTATGTGCGGGCCTGTGTGTACAGTGGACATGCACACACACATGCCCAGACCCTTCAGTTCTTTTTTTTTATGTATCAGGAATCGAACTCATGACTTTGCGTTTGCCAGGCAGGAACGGTGCTGCTGAGTTATATCCCCAGCCCAAGACCCTTTACTTTATACCTGTCCCCGAGCGCAGAGAGCCTTGGTAGAGTAGATGGTCACGGTTTCACTCCCTGGCCTCATCCAGGTTTCGGTTCCAATCACACCCCAGTTTCCCATCATGGTCTCTGAGAATCAGCCCTGTCCCTCCGCTTCCTCCCCCACCCCCATTCTGGCCCCTCTCCCTTATCTTCCACAGTTCATCTTTCCCCTCTCGCTGCCTGGCATATTATTTTGTATTTCTTTGTCTGCTTATTCGCTTTGTCCCTGACAAGTGGGGGGCTTCTTGTTTTCTTGTACCCTCGCCGCCTTCGATGGCTGCTGGTGCGTGATGAACTAGAAAGCTGCATGGAGTGGTGCGTGAGCGTGGCCTCGGACCTGGAAGTTTCCTTGTGTGCCACGCTCACTTCCCTCATGGCAGAGCACATGAAGTGGACACGTAGTTACGTGGCACAGAGCAGGTGGTAAACAGAACTGTGCAGAGCAGCGCTGCCCGCTGCCCGGAGCGATACAACGCAAGTTCCAGGATGTCATTTTCAATGCAAAGGCTGCGAAGCCCCAGATTCAATTAAATTTAATAGTACAGTGGATTCAACACAGCTACTCAAAGGATGATGATCCCTCTGTACCCACCGGGAATCACTTCCAGTATTGGTACCCTCCGAGGACACCAAAATATAAGGACCCGCCAGTCCCCCGTGTACAACTGTGTGACATTTGCGTGCAACCTGAACATATCCTCGCATATATGTTCATCTTTAGGTGATTTATAACCAGATACATAATGTAATTGCTATGGAAAGGGCTGTCATGCTCTAATGCTTAGGAATAATAACAAAATCTCTGTGCTTGTTCAGTACAGACACAATTTTTTTAAAAAATTTCAGCCCACAGTTGGTGGAGTTTTTGGATGTGAGAACAGAGGGCTGACCATATTACCATTTTAGCATGTAATCGTTGTAGAAACTTATTAATGAAAGAGTTTACATTTTTCAAATATTAAGTCTTTGAAATCCAGTGCATAGTTTGCTTGTAACACATCTGAGTTCAGACCGGCCCCATTCTGGGGCTCCCAGGCACATTTGCTAGAGGCTACGTGTTACTACAGTTGCGGTCAATCAGCTCTTTAATGAGAAGTTTTTGTCTGATTCATGTTTATAACCTCCCATAGTGCCTTGCACAATTCTCTCAAAACAGTGAAGGCTCAAAGATGAATCAAAGATTATTAACACAGTGCATCGCTATATCCTATTTCCCATGACTTCCAACTTCATTAGAGGGTGAAATAAGTCTGAGAAGTAGCATGAGATCGTAACAGACCTTTAAAGTGTATTACAAGAGTGCTTTCCTCACGATAAGTGTGCAGTGAATACTTGTGGTCCGCTGTGTTGCTGAAGTTTTGAGTATTTGTCTACATTCTAAATAACAGACTTAGCAGTGAACTTTAGTGACAGTATAACTTGAAGATTCTCTGTATTATATATGCTAGGGCAACTTTCTCTTCTTCCATGAACCTGCCAGGCTCACAGATACCTGAGTCACACAGGACTGGAGTTTCTCAGGAAATCAATAGCACGGGGAACACCATTCCCCCTCCAGACTTTATCCTCAGACCACTTCCTCAGCTGCATCTCGGTTCACGCGGGTCAGATCGTAGACCTGCTTGGGCCTGGAGTTTTTAGCAAAATACCTTAATGAAGCTCTCACCCTGAGTCTCAGGCAAAAGTCTTCTAGGAGCACAAGCCGTTCCCCCCATTTCAGAGATGGAAACCTCAGGAATAAGAGGAGAAAGGTGAACAACAGCCAGCAGGGCCAGTTCCTGGAAGACACGGCAGAGAACCTACTGTGCTTGCTTTTCTGGTGCCCAAACATCTCGTGGAACTAAGTCCGTGAGCTTGTCCGCCTGTCCTGTGGCTTTTAAAAACAACCCATCGACCGTGACATCAGAAGCACAGAGACGTAAGGATCAAGCTCACGCCGTCCCTGCGGCGAAGGTGGTTTAAAAGAGAAAGTTAACTGTGTCGGCAGTTGCTGAAATGATTTCGCCAGCACGAGTGCCAAAGATGTATTCAAAAGGCTCGCAATGAGACCTTCATAGAAATGCAGTTTATAACTTTGGAAAGTCTGGCTGTTCAAACTAGAGATCCATGAAATCAGTTCTAATGTAGCCACCCAGGGAATCACTACACAGCTATGAAAATTATGTTTGATTTTTTTCATTTCTGTGAAAAAGTAGAGTTGATGCATAGTTCAGTGCAGAAGAGCAGAAGCACAAGTGATTTTTATTTTCTTCTTCGTGCGTTTTAAGAAATCTGTATGCAACAAACCAACATTATTAAAGTAATGAGATATACTATGACCGAAAGTTTTAAAGACCAAAAGAGCCGACCTTAGGGAATTTTAATAACAACAACTACCATGAATATGGTTAGTAAGTCACAAAGGAGGAGGATGAGGAAGCAGGGCCAGTGTCACTGTGTCATAGCAGGGCCAATTTCAGGCCCTGGTGGCCACACAGAAGTTACTCCAAACGGTTCTCAGGGCGTGCAGCAATCATCAAAATGGGCTTCTAAATTGTGAAGTAAAATTTATGTATTTATTTATTTTATTAGAGCATGTTTGCAGTACATAATGTTTTCATTTCTCATGTGGCGTTGGTTCGCGGAAAGGACACATCTTCATTCCAGTTTTGATCCCCTGTCCCCGCCCCCTCCCCGTTCCCTCCATCTTTCTCTCCCCTGCCCCTTTGAGAAAGATCTAAATTCCAATCTCCTATTATCTTTTATTTTGCTCATTATTTATCATTTGGGCTTCTCATATGAGAGAAACCATGCAGTATAAGCCTATATGTCTGATTTATTTCACTTAACACTATGGTCTCGAGGTGCATCCATTCTCCTACAGAGGACTCAAGTCTATCCTTCTTTATGGCACAGTAGTACTTCATGGTGTGTAAATACTCATTTTATTTGTCATTCATCTGTTGATGGACAAATAGGTTGCTTCCAAGATTCAGCTGTTACGAATTGTGCTGCTATAAACATGGGTGCGCATGGGTCACTGTGGTTCGATGACTTTAATTCTTTAGGGAAAGTAAAATTAAACACAAAATGCACAAGTCGTCACTGTATAATTCAATACATTTTGATAAATATCTCTGTATATGAAACCATCACTCCATTCAAAATACACAACATTTCAGTCACCCCACAGATTTCCCTTCTGGAATGAACTCACTTGGAAGTCACTTTTTCAGCTGCACTTTTAGGTAATATGTCATTTGTTGATACTCTGCTGTCCTTTTCCTACCCGCTTTTGGGTACATAGCCCTCAAACTTCCCGGAATGCACTTTCTCCATCGGAACAGCAGTCAGACGCTTGTCAGATGAGCGTGCGCTGGTCCAGAAAACGTGCTCATGCGGGTGTCTCCGGGAGGGTCGGAACCGAAAACCCAAACGCTGACCAGTTCGGTGAGACACTGTGCTTTAAAAATTGTTTTTCAGTGCAATAAGTGAAATAATGGCTGTGGTTCTCGCCATGACAGCATTGAGACGGGATCTTGGTTGGTGCAGTGATGGAAATTTGGGGGGAGGGGTCTGTGGAGCAAGTGATTTCCAGGGGCAGCGGCAGCCCAGAAGCGCGTGTGAACCCAGAGGATGAGGCAGTCCACACACATGCGCAGTCGAAT
>RJWT010039891.1:0-12597 GCA_004365215.1 Cuniculus paca | reverse complement strand
AAGGATATTGTCTTTGTTGAGGAAAAAATAGTAGAATCTCAGAGATGTACCTGTACTGATGCAGCTCTTATTGCTCTATTTTTCCTTTATTTGCCCATACTTCAGGATTTATTTTTGTCTCCACGAGGGGTAGACAGCATACTTGACAAGGGTGCATATATATTATGGTATTTAAACATGATAAAATATCTCTTCCTAAGAGGGAAACTGGACTTTCAGGTATAATCAAAAATGAACGTGTAAAAAGAAAACCATCCCAGTTATAGCCTAAGGGTTGTGAAAAATAGCGAATTACCTCCTCTCCAGTGACTCCTTTCACTGAGGTATGGCAACTAGAAGGAAGGCCAGGGTTGAAAAGAAGGACCGAGAGATTTGTGCCAGTGTCCAGCAATAGGCTGGTTTCTTTCCCTCTATAGTCATGATTACCTGAGGCTCCTCCATGGAGATGACAGTCCAGCCAGAGGGAGAGAGCAGAGAGTGCCCCAGGGCTCATCAGTCCTTCTGGACCAACTGATAGGATGGGTTCAAACTCTGGGGCCTTGGCCTCAGAGGGCAGTCCAACCTCCAGTGGTCACCTTTGCAATCAGGGCATAGTTTAGGGGGAACACTTCTTTAGCTTTCTGGCACATGCTCTGGGCTCTAGCCTACCTTGCTTTGTTTTTCCCGTTAGCCTCAAAACTGAGCAGTACAGGGAGAAAAAGGAAGGGAAGAGGAAGAGATGACAAAGTTTTAAACAAAAACAAATATATATATATTAGTGTTTGTCCTCCTTACCTCTCTACCTAATATGTGACATGCAAAGGGAGACAAAATGAAGTGCTTACCCTCTGCTCCTACGAGCGATGATGTGAGAATTAACACCTTGCCGTACCCTTGTTACCAAGGAGAAGTGGGAGGAAACTTGTGTTTGCAGCTCTCTGAGACTTTGTCAGCTCCCTCAGTTGGCTTCTCATATTCAGGTCTTCATGGTGCTTAGTGACAAATCTGTGAAGCAGAGCAGGAACATGAATATGTTTTAAGATCTTCAATGGAAGAGTTGGTAACATTTTAGTTCTTTCCTCAAATCAGTTCAATGGGATGGGTAGGGGATGGAAGATAGGCAGGTGGAGTTTTCTGAATGATAAATAAATTCAGATCTATGGGGTCTGAGGGGAAAGGGAGAAAACCAGAATTTAACTAGGTCTAGAAAAGACCCTAAGAAGCAGGTGACAGTCTCATCTCAAATGGCAGCATTTGGAAACTTCTCCAAGTGTTCCTGGTGTTTCTCAGAGACTGTGTCCCAGGTGACAACACGTAACACATCCACGCTCTCCAAGGAGATGCTTTTTCAAATAAAACACAATCTGGGTACAATAAATTTCAATAACGTTTTCTCTCTGGGGAATGGAACTTTGAAATGTATTAACTTTCTAGGCTTTTATTCGGGAATATTGGAATGTAGCCTAAATATATATTATTTAGTAATCAGAAAATGTTCCTGCACCTCTTCCCAGCCTATTCCTCCACTGAGGTAACCACTGTTCTGACTCCTGTTGCATAGGTTAAGGTCTGGAAATAGTCCAGCTCTGCCCTGACCATTAATGTACCGTGCCAGTCTGCACAAATCTCTTTTCCTCTGTGTGTCTCAGAAAATGGACTAAATGAACTTGCTGGACTATTTCAGTTTTACTATTCCAAGAGAAACAAGACAAGTGAGGTATTTTTCCTCAAGGGTCTTTCATAAATGAGCAGGAAGAATTATCTTCCAGCTTCCACACCTGACTCTATCTCCTGAGCCATGGGGCTTCTGTATAAATTAGTTCCTAAAGCTGAGTCAAGCAGAATTTATTCAAATGAAAAAAGTGATGCTTGATTCTAGAATATTAGATTGATGCTTTTATTTGCTCATTTATTCCACCAACATTTTTGTACTATTTACTACTTGCCAAACATCTGCTTGGCAGGCAGTAGATTATGCTGGGGAGACAGCAATAGTCACATTGTCGCTTGCTCCTGTCTACTGGAAGAATGAAAACGCAGGTTCAAGTGACTAACGGAAAGGAGAAATATTCAAGGTCATCAGAGAAAAACCAGATACAATTCTAAGAGAAATTTCATTTGTAGCTGGGCAATTAATACAGGCTCCTTAGAGGAGAGTGACCAGCAATGACAAGCAATAGTTGAACACACAGAAATAGAGTTTATATTTTTTAAATGTGCTATTCTTTCATGAAATTGATATTCTCCACCCTGAAAGCATGCATGGGGAATTATTTTTCTGGCAAGATAAATGTTCTTTTTTTCCAAAGTCCCCCCAGATTTCACTTGATTTGTATCTGCAAGTTGACAGGCCATCATTAGGGGAACTGTGTTTCCCTAATACAGACAGATCTTTCATATGTCACAGTATGACTCTAAGACACACAGAGAAAATTATTAGTCCATGAAACCAAGGAAAACTAGTGAGTCTGCTCACATCCCCAACCAGCCCCAACCATAGGCAAACCTATGGCACATGTGCTGCAGCCAGCTCTTTATTATCATTGAAAGCTCTAAATGGTTCGCCATCACTGCTAGGTTATGCTGGGTTCATCTAACAGGATCTGAAGTGCTATGCTTGGATCAAGCACTAAAAAACTTCAGTGCCACTAAACTCCCTCTTCTCTTGGAGGAGAGCAGCATACCATAAATGTTGTCTTTGTGTGTTGGTGGTGGTGTGAGTGCTTCTTTGTTGATTTGACACAATGAGTGGCCCATGACTTCCTCACTATTTCTGTGATGAAAACCATCTCTTGATATCTTCCAATCTGACCTCTTTTAGGGTCATCTTCTATGCTGTTTCTCTACATGCAAAAATTCCTTTTATGAAGGCAAGGAACCAATATTTACATGGCTGGACTCTAAAGGACAGACTGCAAATAGTGAAGTCATGACTACTAATTTTCTTAAACTTATCTATTCATTTAAAATCTTATATTTTTGAAAATTATTTACACACAATTTTAATTGAATTATTTTGATATTTTATTAAATATTGAACTCTTTCTATTTAAAAGGAATCATTTTATTTTTAATCAACATGTATTGAGCTAGGAGTTGATACTCTATGGAAATGCAGAAGAGCATGGTTTCCCAGCATCTTAGATCATAATTCTTTGAAGATCACTCTGTATGAGCCAAGTACTTGTCTAGGTACTAGGGTGAGAGATGGTTGAACCATGGTGCTCAGAGATGTCCTCTTAGAAACACACCGTTTCTGTAATGATGGATGCCAACTTACAGGTGGATCTGTGTAGCCCTCAGGAAAAAGAAAATCCATTGACATTGATGAAGAAAATCCTGTGTATACTCTGTGAATTTTATCTTTTCAACCTCCCATCTTTTGAAAACAGAAATTACAGTTCATAGAAATGATATAATCAAGCTCATGTGCCTAGTAAATTGTGCAATTAGGTCATGAACTTTCCCTCCTGGGTTAGTAGGGTTTCCATGATCAAAAAATTGTCTTTTTCATAAGAATAAAAAAAATGATAAATGCTTTTCTGAAATAAACTTATGCTTGGTAGACCAGAATCAACAGGTAAGGAAGTAGCATTATCTTTTCCCAATAAAACACTATATTACATTAGATCCATCAGAATTTTCTGTCTAGAGTATATTGAAAGAATTTTGCACAGATGTGAGAAGATATGAACAGCTTTTTTGAAGAAAACAAAGGACATTAAGGTAGCCGTTGTTGATTTCTTATTGTCTGATTTGAAGGCCTGTAATGCTTTCACTCTTTTGCTTTATCTGGTTTTATATTATTTTGTTTTGTTTGAGTTTATTGTGTGTGAATGTATGAACAACCATTTCGAAGAAAACAAGAGACACCAGGGTAGTCATTGTTGATTTCCTGTCATTGTTTTGAAGACCTGTATTGCTTGCAGAGTTCTGTTCTGATATGCTTTGTTGTGTTTAACTCTGTTTTGTTTTGTTTTATTCTCTTTAAAATAAAAAAAAAGAATTTTGCATAGGTTGGAGCAGGAAAGTCATATAGTCAGCTCAATTAGGGTAAAAATATATATGTATCTATACCTAAGCGTGAGCCATTTTGAAGTGGGGTTTAACTTGTAAGAATTTATTTATGACTAGTAAAAACTAAAAGAACCATGATATTATGCTATGCATAGTTTAACAATGATTGTCCAAGTCACCTGTACAGCCAGTATCAGAAACAATTTTAAGCTAATACATATATTTTTTCTACCCCAGCCTCCACTAATTGAAATATTGCTGCTACTCTATCATTCATGTTATCTATTTTTTCGCATACTCTCTCTGCTTTAGGTCTGGTTTGAAGAAAGAGAATGACCTTTCTTATTTATACATCAGTCTACATATGCACAGAGCTGTAAGTTATTTTTTAAAAGCCTTTTTTCAATATCATTTGTTCCTTAGATAATTCTTCAATTTATTTAGCGAAGCCTGAGCATCTATTGTACG
This sequence comes from Cuniculus paca, assembly GCA_004365215.1. Taxonomy (NCBI): domain Eukaryota; kingdom Metazoa; phylum Chordata; class Mammalia; order Rodentia; family Cuniculidae; genus Cuniculus; species Cuniculus paca. Next base: position 8,133 of record RJWT010039891.1, on the reverse strand, counting down.
GTAAGGCATTGGATTAGGCACTGGAAGAACAAAGGTGAAGAAGCATCTCCCCAATGTTTAAGCTTCTTTGTTCAGCTGTTTTATGCTCCCATTCAATGCATGATCTGTGCACCCAAGAGTTCTCTGAGTTTTGTGCACAAAGTCAAAACTTTTTCATATGAATTCTCTCATGAGCATACTATGTTTTTCAAAGGCTACAAGATGGAATATTGCAACAGATTGAATGCAAAGAAATATGAGGACCCAGTGGCCTACTGTGAAGCCAAAGATGTAAAAAAAATGTAAAGCAATGTCACCTTTGCCACTAAGTTATTTTTATTTTGTAGAAGAATTATTTTTATAGTGTGTCATTTATATCAGTAAGGGAGAAGGTTATTAGTGCTGTTTTAAATGATACTTTTAGTTAGTCATTACAGTATTTATTTTGAATAGAGTAAATGGTAATAGATATAATACACAAAACAAAAACAGATTCTTTGTTCTTCATATTTTTAAGTGTGTGAAGTGTCTTGAGATTACTAGTTTGAGAACTGCTGCTATAGTATTAATAAAAAAATTCTCAAATTTAAAAAATATAGTTGGTTTCTGTATATAAAATCGTCTTTCATACTCAAAACTTTTCCTAAAAATGAAAAAATTATTAATCTTTACTGTTTCCTAGATTCTAGGCATGTCCAAAATGTTTCCAACCTTTTAAATAATTGAATCCTCTCAAAGAAACCTATGAAATGGGTAATTTAGTTATGTCCGTCTTTCAACAAGGAAATCGAGAAACAGAGACAGTAAGATTTGTCCCAGATCACAGTTTTCCCAGCTAGTAAGTGCCAGAATTGCACTGTAGACAATATTCTTAACTTCCAGTGGTAACTTGACTAAGTGTGAACAAATAAATGAAGACTTAGTCCTAATGCTGTGACAACTTACCTGGCAGAGGCATACAGTAGCTCTGTCAGGCTGTGGACTGGGGCAGGCAGAGAGGTAACCTGAATCGTCATGTGGAGCCAAAGGTAGTGTAGAGCATGCTGAGCATGCCGCAAGTCCCACAGGCAAGCATGAATCAGGATAAGGAAGGATTAAGTTTGCAAAGTCCAAAGACATGTGAGCACTTGTCTGACTGAACACCAAGCAAGGGCAGCAATGAAACTCATGCTTTGGCCCCTTTCTACCTGAGACATGGGTCTTCTCTAAGCTGTGGCTCCCTGCTCCTGTGGTTCTCCAGGAAGGGCCTTTAATATCTCATCTATGGAGGAAGTGTTGGCTGAGGCCAGAAAATGTTCCCTCTCATCTTCCCTCCCCCATCCAATCAAAACCAGTGAGTTTTCCAGACAAGTAAGAGGGAGATTTACTATCTGTGACTTGTTTGTTTGCTTGTTTTGTTTTTGTTTTATTGAAGAATTAGTAGTATCTTTTGTAGAAATTTATGAGGTTTCATAGATGAGTTGTCTGGTGAAATGGAATCAGGTTAGGGAAAACACCCACGCCACAGTTTATTTTGCAATAACACACTCCATTTGCTAGATCAAGTAATCCTAGATAGGTTATAGACTTTAAGTTTAGAGGATAATTCAGAATTTTTTCAATTTTTATTTTTTGTTAATACATGTTTGCAGTACATAATGATCATATTCCTCACTGGGAGGTGGTACAGGCACATACCACACCTTTATTTTTTCATCCCCTTTCCTTTCTTCTCATTTTTTTTTTTCGGCACCGGGGATTGAACTCACGACCTTGCGCTTGCTGGGCAGGCACTTAGACCGCTGAGCTAGATCCCCAGCCCTCCCCTCCTCATTTTCTCCATTTCTTGGTCCCCGTCCCTCTTGCAAAATTTCTAAGTGCACATTTGTTAAAATCAAGTATATAGACCTGAGTCAATAAAGAATAAAAATCTTGATTATATTCTCCTGAGCATATATATCATTTATAATAAGTATTTTTAAAATTGAGACTTAAACTTTCTCTACTTGGTAGAATGAGATATAATTTCCACTTTCTGTATAATATAATTGCAAAGTAAAAGTGAAATTTTTATACATGAGACTTCATAATTTCATCTGTCACTGGCTGCATAACCTCTTTCCCTCTCTCTTCCACTAGGATGAATTCAGCCTCACCAGAGTATGTATTTTGCAAACTAATGAATGAGAGGAGAGGAAAGTCAGAGAAGTCTACTTTCACAGATATGTACTGGAAAGACTATGAAATGTCTACTCTTCTTGAGATGTATTCAAAGTTCAATCATGTTGTTCCCATCCCATTCCCATCCCTAACCTGCGAAGGTTAAGTACCAGTTTAATAGTCTTACCATGCACAAACCTTGTCCCTAAAAGTGTATTGCTTAGTTTGCATATTTTGAACTTTAGGAAAATGAAATCAGATAATACGTGTAATGTAGTGTGCTTTGTAGACTATGCTTTCTGCACCTGAGATGTATGTGGATAGTTGGAGTTTATTTTCTTTGTGTAAGATTCTATGACTGACCTCATTCACATTTTTTTGGTTCATTTTCCTTTTGACCAATATTTTAGTTGTTTCTAGTCTTACTTTACACACAATATTTCCACAAATCACCTTTGTTGTGATTTGTTTAAATGTGCTCCCAATGCCTCACACAGTCATGGAGGCAGCTGAGTCTAGTGTTTGTGATTGGTTCATTGTCTAGAGCTGGGATTGGTGGTGTGAGTGCTGTACCTGCCCAGGATACAATACAAGGGAGGGAAGGAGGCATGCCTTCCCCTTTTGCCCTTTTCACTCTTGTGGCTCTTCATGAAGGACTGCCCCTTAGCCATGCCACCCTGTCTTGGAGCCAGCTGAGTACAGACTGAAACCTCCCAAAACTGTAAGCTAAATAAAACTTTCCTTCCTTCATTTTGGGCATCAAGTATTTTGTCTCAGTAATAAGAGAAAAATAACCAAAACAAGCTTGTACACGAATCTTGGTGCACATGCATAAGAATAATTTCAGAATACATATCCAGAATGAGAATTGCAGAGTTGTGTGAGAAACTTAGCTCGACTCAGTAATGTCGTTGGCTTAATCAATTAATGAGAGAAATGAGCTAAACTCCCACATGTGAGGATAGAGTTTTGAATTCCTCTTTGCCATTCTAACAATTCTGGCTTTGTACTTTCAAGTTGAGGATGATACTTATCATATTTTCTGTGAATTTGTTAACAACAATATGTTTTGATATTGTTTATAGAACTTTCCTCTCTTTTTAGATCTTTTTTGTTTGAGTTTTTCGTTTTTGTTTTGCTTTGAGATAAGGTCTTGCTACATAGTTCAAGCCAGCTTTGAACTCTCTATGTAGCCCAGGCTGGCCTTGAAATCACAGCAATTCTCCTGCTTCAGTCTCTAGCGTCCTGGGATTACAGGTGTGCACCACCAAGCACTATATTTGATTTCTTTTTGATTTATTGAAATTTTGATAGATTGCCAAAGGTATGCAATTATTTCTGTCTCTTTAAGGAAATCCCTTTATAAAAAGACTGTATTTCTTTCTATCAAGAGATAAAAGGGAAGCTATGCTAATTCTAGGTCTAGGCCAGGAGTCAACAGTCCAAGTCTGGACAGCTGTCTAGTTTTATAAGTTAAAAAAATGTATTGGAATACAGTCACATTCATTCATTTACTTACTGATTTTAAAAGATGTTCTTGCGAAAATAGCAGAGCTGAGTAGTTACAACCATAGGGTTTGGAAAGCCTAAAGTATTTACTATCTAGACTTCTACAGAAAAAATTTGCCAAATGCTAGTTTAGGACTGAAGCGGCCTTGAGCTCATCCTTTTTGTCTGAGTCCAGTTGCCGTGTGAAGAAGAGAAAGCTCACCTGCTGGACCTCACATGATACAGCCATCTTGGACCAGGCGACTCCCCAGATACAGCACCTGATGGCACCACTTAGGTGATTCCATTCAAGGACAGCTAAGATTAGCTCCAATTAGCAGAACTGCCAGGCTAATCCGTGTACTAATGAGCAATAATAAATGATTGTCACTTTATGTGGTTTTAGGGTAGTTCACTAAGCAGCTTATAGAGAATTTCTGTTCCCCCATCTCATTTTTTGCTCTAGCAATGGAGTTCATATTCCCTATTACCTTCTATTTTTATTCTGTTAGTGCTTGTTCTGAAGTTGTTAAAGCACAAAGTCTAAAGTTAATCATTATCTTGTCCTTCTTTGTAACAGATGCAAGACATTTGCTTTCAAAACTAACAAGACTTTTGGGGATATGCTAGATCTAAACCAAAGCTTTATTCCCCTGGCCTCCAAAAGATTCATGTACATGTCATTATACAAAATTTCTTAGAGTTGCCAAAGTCTTAATAGTTTCAGTGTTGCTGAAAAGTAACTTGAGCAGTTTAGAAGTTTAAGAGACTCAGCAGGGAGTCCGGGTTCTTACTTTGTAAATATCCTCATCCTGCTCAAGAGGAGGGGAAGGAGGTTTTGTGAGTGCTACATCAGCTCTGGAGGGGGAGTGGCCTGTTTACAATGTAAGAGAGGAAAAGAAGGTTGTTCTGCTCCCCTTTTGCTCTGGCTGCTTTTGCTGGCTGCTGACTTGGTGTTGTCCCCATGCCATGCTACCCTGCCTTGTAGCCAACTGATTATGGACTGAAATCTCCACAAACAGTGAGCTAAATAAACCTTTCCTTCCTTCTTTTTGGGCATCAGGTATTTTGTCCCAGCAATGAGAGAAAAGTAACCAAGACAATGTCCAAGTTGAAAGTACCCTCTGACATTCAAGGAAAGGGATAAAGGAATAGACAGAAATTAAAACAAAGCACTACTGAAACCTAGCAGGAAAAAAACATTAAATCTTATAGGTACATGCCCACTACCTATGGCAGGTTGTGCTAAGACATGAGCTTCAAAAGGGTCGGGTGACCTCACCTGGATAGTTTCCTGCCAGAACACATGGCCTTTCTCTTAGGCTAGCTCTGCCCACCACGTGAAGGTTTCCTCAACAGGCATTCCACATTCCTGACACTTTTATTGTCACCTTCATAGCTTCATGCACTGCTCTGTCATGGGCTCCTGTGAGGTATTGAGAATATGTCACAAATTTTTGCCTGATCTTCCAAGCCCTTTTTTGAAATCTGGGTGGAAGCCTCTGTGACTTCATAACACTTACATTCTGCATCCCTGACAAAACAACAGGACCTGAATGACACTAAGTGGGCTATTATCTTGAGCAGTATACTCCCCAGCCCCTTTGGAGCATGACTGCAAGATCTTTGAGTGCCTTGATGGCTAAACTCAGGTTATGCTTATCTTAGTGGCCTTGACTGAGCAGGTGTTCCAGGGACTCTGAGGTGAAAGATTTTATGGTACTTGGAATCAAGCTCAGGACCTCTTGCTTACCAGGCAGGCACTGTGTCACTGAGCTATATCCCCAGCTTTCAAGTGAAAGATTTAGAGTTTTGCACCTTTGAGCCTTAGATGGGTGGGTGCTTGGTGAGACACCCACAAGGCATCTTTCTTCTTATCCCTTTACAAACTATTTACCTCCTTTTTAATGCTAAGCTTCTCAGCAACCATACTTTCCTTTGCCTCAACATTGTAGGTTCTTCCTTTCTGGTGAAATTGCAAACTTTTCAAAACATTCTCCTCTAAACTTTGCCCCTGATTCTTACCATAGGTGCAGCTGAAAGCTGCCAGCAGTATGCATTACACAGCCCAAACACGGGGCTGCCTTGAAATTTCCTTAGCCAGATGAGTTAGTCTTAATTTCAGTTCTCACTAAAGCATTAGTAAGCAAAAGGTATACAATATTTTAGCAGTGCTTAATCTTGGTCTCCTGCAAAGTTGCAAGACATGGGAAAAATGAAGATAAATTTTCTGCCAGAGAGTAACATACATTGTCTTTGGAATCCTTGTTCCCAACTGAAACTTCCTGAGCCTGGGCTTTTACTATCTGCATTCCTGTCAGCATTGTGGTCTTCTGAGTTCTGAGCAGTATCTGTCATTAATCCCTGTTAATGGCAATCTAGATCCTCCCTGGTCTGCCTCTTAAAATTTTTCCATACTACTCTTCAAAACAAGTTCTAAAATTTTCTGTACCATATGGCCAGGTACAGTCACAGCCATAACCTCACTTCTCATATCAAGATCTGTCTTTGTTTTTGAGACACATATCTGACACCTGCAACTTAAAGGAGAACAGTTTCAGTGGGTTCAGTCCATGGTTTTCTGGTTTCAAGGTAGAAATAGTCTGGTGAAGAAGTATGATGATGAAAAGCTGGTCACATCATGACAACCAGGAGGCAGAGAGAAAAGGGAGGAGGATCCAAGTGTTATGATGCACCCTTCCAAGTAATGCCCCTAATGTCCTGCTTCTTCTGACCATAACCCACCTCATAACACTGATTTAAAGTAAATATTTTTTTTTACTATGGAACCTTATTTAGATTTTCTCATACTTTTATCTGTTTCTTTTTTCTTATCTATTTCTTCTTGCCTCACTCACTTTCCATGTTTCACAAAATCTTTTAGAGGAATTGGTCATTTTCTCATTCACTTTTTTTTCTGAAATTGTTTTATTTTGTCATTATTAGAAAGTATTTTTTACTAAGTATTGTATTCTGAACTGATATTTATTTTCTCTCAGTAAACTGAAATTAGTATTCTACTTTCTTCTGCCATTTTTATTTTTTCTTAAACTAATCACAATCATAATATTCATTCTTTGTAGAAAGCCTGTCTTTTTTTCCACATAGGATATTTGTCTTTTCTCTTTTTGTCTTTATATTCTATGTTGTATCTACTTGTGGATTTCCTTATTATTATATTCAGAATTTATTCAGATTCCTGAAATGAGAACTATTATTTTTAGTACCTTTGAAACATTTTTGGACATCAGTTCCTACTATTGAGCCTCTGCTGATGTTTTGCTGCTCTTTTGTAAGTCCAGTTAAAAGTATATCAGTTTTCTCATTTTCTTCCATACTGCTTATTCTTGCTGCCTTATAATTTATCAGCTTTTCTCTGCCTTATAATTTATCAGTTTTTCTTATTTTGAATAATTTTTTCAATTTTCCTGTTTACTGATGATTCCTCTGTTTACATTAAATCTGATAAAATACATATTAAAACTTTTATAAGTTAAAGTGCAATGCTTACCCCATAATAAGCACCCTTTTAACATGTATGATTTACCAGTTTCTAGTACAAGCACAAAGTTGTGTGACTATTATCACTATTTAATGCCAGACTGTATTATTATTTCCCTCCCCCCCAAAAAAAATTCATATCCATTAACAATCACTTTCCTTTCTTTGGACTCTTGCAATCATTAACCTACTTTTTGTATTTGTACATTTTATCACTCTAGGCACTTCATTTATGTGGAAATCTAAAGTATGTAGCCTTTTGTGTTTGGTTCCTTTCACCTAGCATAATGTCTTATACATTCATCCATGTTGTAATATGTATCCATATTTCATACTATTTTGCTAATGAGTGATACTCTATTTTGTTTATGTATTTTATTTATACATAAGTTGATGGTCTATGACCATACCACCCTGAATACACCTGATCTCTTCTACACATAAGTTATTGAACATTTAAGTTGTCTCTAGTTTGTTGATATTATGAATTATGCGGCTTTGAGCATCTATATACAAGTTTTTATGTGGACTTGTTTTCAATGCTACTGGATATATGCTTATGGGCAGATTATATGGCACTCACAGATCTTATGGTAACTTTATGTTTAACTTTTTGAGGAACTGTCTTATTGTTTTCCATAGTGGCTATACCATTTTCTTTTTTCTTTTTTTCTTTTAAAAAGAATAAAACAAAACAGAATAAAGCAAATCAGACCAGAACAATGCAAATGATACAGGACTTGAAAACAAGACAACAGGATATCAACAATGGCTACCATGTCTCTCGCTTTCTTCAAAATAGCTTCATCACACAATAAAATCGAACAAAACAAAACAGAATAGCACCAATCAAAGCAAAAGAATGAAAGCATTATAGGACTTCAGAACAAGATAATCGGAAATCAACAATGGTTACCATAATACATCCCATTATTTTCAAAACAGCTGCCCATACCATCGGACACAGTAAGATCTAACAAAAAAAGACAGAATAAAACCAAACCTAACAAAATTATGAAAATGATG
>RJWT010039890.1:0-12589 GCA_004365215.1 Cuniculus paca | reverse complement strand
GCCTTTGCCATCACCAAAGAATGAGAACATTAAGTAGCTTTCATGGAGCACCTATATGTGCCAGGAGCTCTTCTAAACACTAAGCTTATAGCAATATGTAATCCTGATACCAGCTGTGTGGGTCAGGACTGTCAGTCTTTCTATTTCATGGAAGAGGATATTAAGACACCAAGAAACTAACTGCCCAGTCTCTCAGTCAGTATGTGGCAGGACAGGGGATGCACCTGGCACAGAACTTTATGCTCAGCCTCCAGCATACCATACTTGCACATGCCCTACAGCCCTACCCAGGCTGCTCTCTCCCTGTCAGATTGTCCCCGCCCCCATCTTCTTGCCCACCTAATGAAAAACCCAGAAGACCTCACTCACAAGACCTCGCTTAAAAGTTTCCACTTTTGGATCTGCCCTAGCTCACCTAGGGAGTAACTTTCTCTGGGCTCTCGCAGCACATCCTGATCTTCGTACCCACAACCCCGTCACACTGTTGATTTTCATTCATGTTATGGTTTGTGTCTAGGTGGCCCCCAAGCCTCATTCAGTCATGGAGGTGGCTGAATCTAGCATTTGTGATTGGTTTGTTGTCCAGCACTGGGATTAACAGCATGAGTGTTACCCATCCAGGGGTGGAGCCTGCATACTATATAAAGGAGGGAAGAGGTGTGTTTTCCCCCCTTTCTCCTCTTTTGCTCTTGTTGCTTGTGGGCCACGATGAATGGTTGCCCCTCAGTCACACCACTCTGCCTTGGAGCCAACTGAGTATGGACTGAAACCTCCAAAAACTGTAAGAGATAAACTTTTCCTTCCTTCATGTTGGGTGTCAGGTATTTTGTTCAACAATGAGAGAAAAGTAACCAAGACAATTCATATGTCTGTGACCTGTGAGAAAAAAAATAAAACCAATCTTCTCCTATTTTTTTGTATTTTTGAAATAAACATTTAATTGACATAGAGCATTTTCAACTTCAAGCCTTTCTCTCTCCTTTTCCAAGATTCAGTGTGGAGTAAGGATGCAGTAAATATTCATTGAATGGAGATATCTTTCTGCCCCTGCTTGTCTCCCTTGCTGACCATGCTGTTCCCAACTCTTCAGTATGAGGGAGAATCCAGACATCTTGTACAGCTGCAGCTCAGTGTGATCCATTTTGGCTGGAATTCAGGGAATAATTATAGACAAATGAGTATTATTATAATACTCACATCAATGTCCCTCTCCTCAACTGCTCTCACCAGGAAACAGGGACACAGGGATGATTTCAGTATGATGCTGTCTTGTTTGAACCCAACTGTCTTCCTAATGACCAGGGACACCAGCCCTGACCAGATGTAACACAGTCTTCAGAAGGTGCTGCCTATATAGTCTGAGACTGCAGGTCCCTAGAGGCAGGCATACCTGAATTCAAATCTTGTCTGTCACTTTCTTTCTCTATGAACTTAAAAAAAGACTTAAAAGCTCTGAGTCTTGATGGTCTCATAGATAATGTGGGGAGTAAAGTAGTACTTTCTGGGAGTATTGTTGCAATGATTTGATGAGATAGCGGGTTTATAGCCTTAAAAAAGAGCTCTTAGGTGATTGATAAATAAAAACTTCCTTTCCCTTCTATTCATCAACTAATCACAGGGTTCTTTGTTCTCTATTGGGGGTATTGTTTTGTAATCACAAAGATTTTGCATCAACATCTAAATACTATATCCTAATCTTGCTGCATTCTAGGTCTTGCAAATCATAGAGCAGTCAGTATAAAGAAGTCTTCCTGGAGCAATTGGGCCTTGCTCTTGGTATGGGAGGAAGAATTATGCTTAACAGCAGACTTTCAGATCTTCCATAGAGTGCTAGGGTATCCTGAAGAAAAGGAGAAAAGAAACAAGCATTAGAAGACCTCCGATCACCTCACTTTATAACATCGCCCTGGGGTGCATCTGTGATTAGTCTGCAGAGGGATTTGCCTGTATGAGAGAGGCCTGGATGTGGGACTTGGGAAACATCATGGATGCTGAAGGTAGGAACTTTTTGCTCTATGAAAACAGGGGAGAAGAGTTTTTTGCTTGAACTCTGGCACATTTAGCAACCTATTTAGAAAGAATGCTTATCAAACTGAAGGCTCAAGGGGCCAGGTGTCTCTCTTTTCATGGATAGAGAAAATAGAGAACATTTCTATTATTTTTCAATCCATTTGAGTCAATTGAATAAAGTGTTCTAGTATGCTCTTTTGTTGAGATACAGCACTAGGAGTTGGGCACCCGGAGAAGAACAGGACAAGTTGGTACTCTTGTGCTAGTAATGTCTTCTAGAGTGATGTGTGTGTATGTGTGCGTGGGGATGTGGATTAGACACATGGAATGCCGACCCTACCTGGGGTAAGGAAGCCTGACCTGAGGCCTGAAGAACAAGGGCTTCTATGGTCATTATGCTTGCCAGGTGAGTGTTTTTATCTTAAAAACCAACAAAGAGTGCAATACCAGTCAGATAAACCTGGGTTTAATCCCAGGCACCACATTAGGCTAGTCACTGAATTTATCTGAGCCTCAATTTTCTGTATAATGAGAATACTGATTAACACTCCTACTTGAAAAGGTCTAACTTGCCTTACTTTTCAGTTTAAAAATACTCATAAAAGCAGAAATAAGATTGGAACTCATATCTCTCGGTCCTAAATCGCTGCATGTTGCAAGTTTCTTTACTTGGGTCCTTTGTTTCTGTCCTCTGATTAGCTAATTTATTAATTAAACAAATGTTGATTGAGCCCTGCCCTGGTTCCTTGCACTGAGCTCAGCATGTTGGTCTGCAAGACTGATGTGATATTTCCTTAGTTCCCACAGGCTTGAGTTGCAGCATGCAGGCACTTAAAGATACAGGCACTTATGCTTTCACACAAGGGAGTGTCTTGTTTTGGCCCAAGTCAAAGGCAGTACCTTGCAGCATAGAAACTCTGTCCTTGCTTTCTTAGCTTTTCTTTAAATAAATCTCTGCTCCAGGGCTCTGTGGCCAAAGGGTTCTTCTTCTCCCAGTTGAGACAGATGAATAAATAATGTTAAAATGATCTTTCCCCAGGCTGGCCCTTTGTCAGAATTGTTAAGGAAGCAGGTTTCCTTATTGCTTGCACTTCTTTATGTATCTTTCTTTCTTCTCTCCTCTCCCATTTTCCCTTGGTCTCTAGTACATTCATGTTGGTATGGATTCTTCTGTATTAATAAAGTCATCTTCTCATTCAAATACCCTAAGCTTTACCACCCACACCCTCTTCCTGGGCATCTATGTTGTACAGGAGTCACCGTTGTTGGCATTTCAGGCAACAAGTGGAAGATAGAAATTTAAGATGTTGCAATCTATGTCTTTTAATAAATCAAAGGGTATAAGGTGTACCTGATAGGGACCACACTTTGGTGTCTTCCCAAGTTCCCTTTAAGTTTCTCTAGGCCCAGGACTCTGAAACCTGGGGAAGATGACTTGAATGATCCTATTCAATTGTGAATCTTTTCTTGGAAGAGTTTGAATAAACAATGATTTTGTACATTGTTGGTCAGGTACACCAGCCAGTTTTCTGTCATTATAACAAAATAAGGTACTTAAGATAATCAACTTATAGAGATAAAAGGTTTATTTTGGCTCACACGCTTTGGAGATTCCAGTACACAATCAATTGGTCTTGTTGCCTTTGGGCCTTTGGCAAGGCAGCACATCATGGTAGGGGTGTGTAGTAGAGCAAAATACAGTACATGTGTCATAAACCAGGGAGGAAAGAGAGAAGTGGGGGCTAGGGTACCACAAACCTCTCAGGAGAATGCCCCAGTGATCTAGGGACCTCCCACTAGGCCACAATCCTCAAAAGTTTTGCTACCTCCCAATAACACCGCCCTGGCAACATGGTCTTTGCCCAAGTCTTTGACACATGAGCCTTTGGGGGTCATTTAAGATCCAAATGATAGCACTGGAACTGGGAAAAGGAGCCACTCTTCCCGGTCTTACCCTCCTGTGCCTCCCACAGGTCAGCTCTGAGGGTCAGGAAGTAGTGCACAGTAAAGATATCACACCATTCTCTCCCACCTGAAGATGGGGGCAGCCATCCCTGGGACTTGACTAACCTGGACAGAGAGCATCATAAGAAAAATTTCTACTGCTCATTCCTTGCTCCACTGATCACGGCCCCCCAAATGTGCATTCACCATTAGAGAGTAGATGTTCACATTTTTCATTCCCGGCCTCTGCTTGCCACGTGATGTTTCTGCTTCATTCTAAATGGAACAGAAAGCATGGAAAATCTTCTGTGGCTTTTGGCAGGCAAAGGATCAAAGCCATGCTTACCAGCCACAAGCAGCGTCCAAAAGCCTCAGATCAAAGGGGAAGGGTTTTATTTGAGGGTGAATTCTCCTGTTCCTTATTACAGCCCTCTGTCATTCCCTGTCAAAAAGACCAAGGTTGAAGAATTTTGGCTGCGACTGACTGCCACGTGCTGACAAGACAGATGATATCACAACAGCTGGACTCTAATTGTTGACTTCAGAATTAAAATAAAATCCATTGATATTTAAGAGAAAAAAAGAGACAATTTTAGGGGGTGGGATCAGAAAAAAAAATTTGCAAGAGCTCTTATGGTGGCCTAAATCCTGCCTGAAACATGGGAGGTGTAAATGTTGCCATGGAAACCACCAGTGGGACACTGAAGGGACTGAGGTCTCGGCAGGTGACACCACTGCTGCTGGACCCAGTGTGCCAGGGAAATAATGACACCTTGATGAATGGGAGATCTGGAGACACCACAGCTGAGGCCCAGGAGCATTTCCTAAGAGAATGTTTTTCTCACTGAGGATGGCAAATCTGCTTCCCAAATTGTCTGGTGGGTTAGGTTTGTGTGTTTCATGTCTTTGGAGATTTACTTGAATTTTATAGTGAAGTTTCAAAAACAAAACAAACTTTTGATAGTGTACCCACAGAGGATTTGCTTGCTGGCTATGTTCCCCTTCCTCTCTTGGAAAAGACCCTGACCTGGACATGGGGAATGTGGGCACCTCCTGACTCAGATATATAGCCTTTCCCCTCTTCTTGCCTCAGTTTCCCCATTTTACAACAAGAACATGGGATTGTTTGAGTACTTCCCAAGTGCAGTTTTTAAGCAAGTGTTTAAACTTGTGGGCAAGGAACTGGTGTCTTGACCATAAAAGAAGAGTATGAAAGTTAAATGTAGGCTGACAGGTGAATTGGCTTCTGGCTGCAGAGTGAGTGAAAGCCTGCCTTTTGATACTCACTCCAAATCTGCCCATCTCACATCTCTCAACCCCTGGATGATCACCAAGGTCATATCCAACTCTGGCAAGCAGTTGGCAGTGCCTCAGCCCTTTGAAGTGGCTATTGCCTCACAAATTTCATTTTTCCTGGGAGACAAGTTACCCCGATCAGTGGCAGGCTCCTACGTAGGCTTTATTATGGAATGGCACTTCGTTCATTTTCTCAGAGTAAGAAACTCCTTGTCCATGTGAGGCAAAGCTATTATTCTTGGAGAAGAAAGGCTTGTCATTTCAGCATGCCTCTCCTGTGCTGTTTCCTCTAGTCAACGTGAGCGGGTATTAATCTCGTTTAATTCCCTGCAGCTGGCCTTGCTTTGCATGGGTGTTTGGGGACAAGGTTTTTTTTTGTCTCCCCTTTGTTTTCCAATTTCTTTTTTTTTCCTAAGCAAACAGACTTTATTTTGAGTTTTGGATGACTGTCATTCTAAGTTTTTGGTTAGAAACAACTTTCTCCAAAACTTCTTCTGGGGTGTGGCATTAGAGCAGCAAGCAGGAAAGAAGCCATTTCTCATGATTGGAGAATGAGCCTGTGATGGAGGCCAGGCTTCTGTATTGTCAGGGAGGGTTCATAGTGATGAAGGAGCCTGTGTTCAAGTCTAGAATTATACTCAGACTGTGCAATCCTGGGAAATCCCCTTACTCTTTCTGGGTCACACTTCCATTTGTGCAAAGAGAGGTTTGGGTTTGATTAAAAGTTTGCAATTAGAAAAGATTTTTGAAACTCCTCTTAGTTGCCATCTATTGAAACACACAATAAAACATAGTAAATGCTGTTTTAGTAGATAAAAAAATAGGCAATATTATATATCCCAGAACTTCTCAATCTTAGCACTATGAGCATTTTGAGCCAGATAATTGTGGGAGGCCACCCTTCAAAATGACCAGCAACATCCCCGGATTATACCCAATAGATGATCCTGATTGAACAGACCCAGAATTTGAGACATTGCCAAATGTTTCCCTCAGTGGTGGTGGGGGAATCACCTCTGTGAAGAACCACTGCCTTAACCTAATCAAACTAGTGAAAGGTGAAAATCATGAGATGAGATGGAAGGAATGTCACTTAGATCAATCCTTGTGGCCACCAAGGCTCTTCTGACAAACTAGTGTTTCAGGAGACATAGCTTAAAAATAGACAGACCCAGAGCCCTGACATCTCTCTACCCAAAATTCCTGTGTAGATCCAGCATCCTTTTCCCAAGTTGGATTGTAATTTGGGGGCCCTGGAGGGAGTCTAAACAACTTCCTCAGTATTCCCAGCTCTCAGGTAGGAAGGGTGTGCAGGAATACTGCCTGACTTTGGCAGCCAATCTGATTTGGAAAGCTGCTTGAGAAGCCTTCCATCACAATGGCAATGAAAGAATATGGTCTTGATGCCTATATTTATTCTAAAAGTGACCTGTCTGTTCTCTACCACCAAATTGAGCTTTCCTCTTCTTTTCTGGATAGGCTCAGCCACCCTGACTCCTTGGGGTGCTGGCACTGGGACCCAGGGCAGGTGCTGGAGAAAAAGGATCTCTGGAAGGATCCTCCTAGCCAGTGCTATACTCAGGAAGGTGGCAGTAAACAAATCTGAGGTATGTAAGGCTCCGTACTGTCATGTCATAGGAGCACTCCAGAGCTCTTATCTCAGAACCTCCATGGAAGCTTCCTCCTGGTGCTGCCACTCCAGATATGGGACTTGACAAACCTCTTCTTCCTCATCTACAAAGTGCAGACACTAAGACATTCTTATGGGATACGTGGAAAGAATGATTTAGGTGACCTATTTAGCCCCCTTTCAGTGGTCTCTTAGAAAGTAGTCATGAGGGTGGCCAT
Source organism: Cuniculus paca (assembly GCA_004365215.1). Classification (NCBI taxonomy): domain Eukaryota; kingdom Metazoa; phylum Chordata; class Mammalia; order Rodentia; family Cuniculidae; genus Cuniculus; species Cuniculus paca. The sequence continues at coordinate 5,491 of RJWT010039890.1, read as the reverse complement.
GTCTGTGCTCCCATCTTCTTGGCCAGAAATCTCCTAGTGAAGCTGCAGACTCCCCACAGTGTCCCAGACTTGCCAGATACCCCTCTCCATGGCCTCCCAAGGACACATGCTTTTAGGAGGACAAAATCTTTCTTTCATAATTGATGATGAGGCTTTAAAGGATTCTGAACTGTACCTCCTGGCCTGTTGAAGTGACCTCTGGGTTATAGGATTATTCATTCATCCCCAGATAACTTTGAGTCTGTCCAATCTGCTGTGACACTTCATTCCAAGTCCTCCTTTAAATCTCTTTAGAGGTTATTTGCTTTTATCTTACTTCAGTTATGTCTTCCCTCACAATAGAAACAACTAATGTTTTTTTCTTTTTTTTGGTACTGGAGATCAAACTCAAGGCCTTTGTACTGAGCTGTATCCCCTGCCCATTTTTATTTTTTATTTTGAGACAGGGTCTTGCTAAATTACTAACTTACCTAGGCTGGGCTCAAACTTGCAGTCCTCCTGTTTCAACCTCACCAAGTGCTAGAGTTATAACATGAGCCACTAGGCCAGTCTCCTTTGTTTTATTTTCTGATTATACAAATAGTTCATGGTCATTGTAAGTAAATTTCAAACAATGCAGAAAAAGTATGAAAAGGTGAAAATCATTCTAACTCTTATCTTACAGATCTAGCTCCTTGGCCACCTTATTGCTGCCTTTCCGAGTTTCTTGATGTACCTATAAGTGATTTTTAGTGCATGAACTCAAGGAACATTCATATTTGCTTTTACTTTTTAATCAAAATATATAATGCATGGCACACATAAAGAGAAGTATGTAAACCTTCAGTGCATAAAACTCTTTGTACAATTTTTTCTGTCACATTGCCACACAGCACATCAACATGTGGAGTATTCTTAGCATCCCAGAGGACTCACGTCCTTGTCTGTCTTGCCAGGGCAACCGCTCTTCTGACAAACATAATCATAGGTTAGCTGGACTGCATTTGAACTTCACATTATGAAGCTTGCACAGTGCATATGTTTTGTACTGTGTAATGCCCGATGCTTTTGTGCTTGACTTTTGTAAACTTCACGTAGTCTGGGAGATTTGTTTATTTTATGACATACTGTGGCACTTTATTTATTTTCTCATAGCTGTGTAGTGTTACACTCATGGACTCATCACGACTTATTTATCCTGCTAATACATTTATTTGCTTTACTAATTTTGGGAATTTGAGTTGGCTTCATTTTTTCACTGTTATGAATAATATGGCTGTGAATGACAAATTAGTTTAAATACCCTGATGTGTCAACTTGGCTGTGACTAAAAAAGAAACTGGAAATATCTGTCTCAAGCTGGATGTTGGTTTTCCCACTCTATATTGAGAGCTTGAGGAAATGTTTTCTTTGGGTCTTTCCATTAGGAACACTGGGAGACTTGGGGAGCACACTCTATCTCTGGGCATTTGCCTGGCTGTATCCAATCAAAGTCAGGTTTCTATAAGACTAGTTCCATCCATTTTGGTGTTGAATGACAATAAAAGCCTCATATCTCCTAGGAAAGTCAAGCAAACCTTCACCTTGGTCCCCTTCCAGGGCCTTTAGAGAGGTCCAGGGACATACATTTCCCTTTTATAAGAAACAGTCCCTGCCAACTCTACAGATGTTTTAGTTTTTTGGTAAGAATAAAGAACAGAGCACTCTCTCTGCCCTTGGCTTCCTTCTGACTCTCCTGACCCCAGGCAAAGTGCTTTGTTTCCTGCCCAGGAGAGTAGGGAGAGAGAAAGAGAGAGAGAGAGAGAGAGAGAGAGAGAGAGAGAGAGAGAGAGAGAGAAACAGCAGGGAGAAGTTCCTTGGCATTAGATGCTTTTCACTTGAGCCTCAGGCAGGAAGAACATTTAGCATTTCCCTGGAGACCCAACTGGAGACAATAGAATGTGAGCTCTTTTGAGAGAGTTGAGCATGTCCAGTCGTGGGTATGGGGATAAAGGGATGTAGTTTGAGGGCATAGGATGCTCCTGTGGCCCCCAACGAACAGAAATTTTATCTCTGTGGACTCATTCCTGGGATAAATTCTATTTTTCTCTAGAAGGATAAAATAAACATTAAAAGCACAGAATTGCTAATGGAGTATTACTTTCAAGATACAGCCAGGCAAATGCCCACCAGGGCCTGGGAGAGAAATCTTTCTTAGCCACAGGATTGTCTTATTTAAAATGAGAGTAAATTCTACCTCCCAGGGTTATCATGAGGATTAAATGAGGCTATGCATGTCACACCTTAGTCCAAGGCACCTGGAAGATTGTAACTTTGGCACCCCCTTTTAGGGAAGCGAGAAACTTTTCATGTCCATATAGGAGAGACCCTGGCTAGGAATTAAGAACCTGGGTTCTGGTCCCAGCCCTGCCCACTTCTGACATCCCATTCCCTGCCTGTGATGAAGAAACTGGCTTTGGTCACATCTAACCCCTCTTAGTTATATTTTCTAGGACTCTATGAAGATTAATAGCTGCCTCTGCAGAGAGATTTGTAATTAAGATAGCGTGTAAAGGCTCAGACTTGGAAGATGGGAAACTAGGTACTTTGTTCACCTGAGCCTTAATTCTCTTGTCTATAAAATGGGAATAACAGTGCCTGTTTCACACTGGTAAAGATTAAATAATGAAATAAAGATTAAACAAGGAAATAAAGACAAATTTAATAATGCACATAAAACAGCACAGTGAAAACCATGATAACAAATCAGTTAATACTCCAAAATGGTTGCATAATATTAATATGAATATTTGTGAATAATTCAAATGATTAATTTCTTCAGTGGAAAGGAGCTTGACTTTTAGAGCTTGACTCCCTTGACAATCATTGAGAGTGAAGAGGTGTATAGTAATGTAACTATGGCCAACTTAGTAAAAAACATACAACACTCTTTATTGTTAATCATGCTAAGTTAGGTTGCAGACCCTTTCCTCTGGTGGGAAAACCAAGTTTTAAATTCTAGGTTTCCTAATTCATTCCGCAATTATGGAAGTTGAGTTATACTTCCTGGTTTTTAGCACTAAGGAATGGGATGGTGGCAGAGGGCTTATAGGGCCACTTTTTCCCTAATCATTCACCCGCATATAATTCAACATTGATTATCCCTACCCAGTGGCCTATAGGCTCAGAAGATTCATACTCTTCATGAGTTACAGCTGGAGCATGGGAGTCAGTCATTCATGTGATGGTTTGTGACTTTTTTTCCTGGCTGCATATTACTACTCCACCTCTGGGTCCAAGTTCTTTTTTTTTTTTTTAAAGAGGAAAAAACTCCACAAACTTAAGAAGCAAACAAACCAAACAAAAGCAACACAAGCAAAATCACAACAACAACAAAAACAATAGTGATATAGGATTTCAAAATAAGATGATAGAAATTTAACAATGGTTGTTATATTGCATATTGTTATCTTCAAAATAGTTGCTCAGGTTACTAGATACAAGAATAAAACAAAATAATAAAATGGAACAAAACATTGGATTTCAAAAACAAGACAGAAGGAAACCCCTTCAGTTGCTATAATGCATATTGTTATCCTCCACATAGATGCTCAGACTACCAGCTGTAGGCCTGCAAAGTCAATCAAACAATACAAGCATTAAGTTATTGTTATTTTTTTTTTTTTGCTTCAGTTGCTGTCATCTCAGCCAGAGTTCCTCCAAATCAGCCAGTTGCTTCCAGGGGTGTGAGTGGCATTGCTCTTCTTGTCTACCTGCCAGCATGCCAGCTGGCTCATGGGAAGCATAAATTGTCTCCTTAAATCTCCTTCTGGCCCACGTGGCTGCCTAGGTTCAAGTCTTATCCCCTGTATAAGTCCATTTTCTGTTTCTATAATGAAATGTCTGAGATAAGGTAGTTTGTAAAGAATAGAAATTTGTTTCTCTTATGGCTCTGGAAGCTGGGAAGTCTAAGAGGATGGCACTGGCATCTGGTTGGCATTGGTGAAGGCCCTACTGCATCATAACATGGCAGAGGGCATCACATGACCAGATGGGGCAAGAATGCTAAGTTAAGTTTCTTCCTTTTTTTATGAAGCCATTAATGCCATTACAGGCTGCATCTCACAACCTCATCTAATCCTCACTACTTCCCAAGGGTTTCACCTCCAACTAGCGTTGACATATTCATTTTGGAATTATGTTTATAATATATGAACTTTTGAGACATTCAAACCTTAGCATCACATTTCCATCCATAATGTAGGTTATAGATTCTCTCTGTTCAAGACCTTCAAATTTCCCCTCAATCCACCCTCCTCCACCCTTCTTTGCCCCTTGTGGGTCCTGATTTTGTGTAATCAATAATTGGGAAACGAAATGTTTGGCATCAGTCACTTCTTTTTCTGTCTCACCACACTGTTTCTATAACTTATTAGTAATAGCTAGAAGCAGACTAATGACAAAATATTCTTTATGCATAAATTTTATATACAAATTTCTGTATCAGTTATTTATGGCTGTGTAACAAATCATCCTAGGATATATCTCACACTTCTGTGGGTCAGAAATTTGGCTGGGCAGATTTCTGATATCTCAGCAGCAGTTCTGCTGGTCGGACCTAAGCTCACTTCTCTACCTGTGTTCAGCTTTCTGTCAGCTGGGAGACTCCACGCGTAGATTATATGACTATTAGTTGAAGCAGGGTGGGGTACCTGGGTCCTTGAATTGTCATCATGCCAGACTGGCTCACATGTGGTGACTACATGTCCCACTAAGCAGCAAAGGATGGAAAACACCATACACAAGTACCTTTAAAACTTCTGTTTGTGTTATATTTGTTGTTTCATTGACCAGAACAAGCCATATGACCAAGCCCAGAACATGTGTAGAAGGGAACTCTAAGGGGATGTGGATATAGACCATTGTGGACAAATTTGGTCCTTACCACAGTAATCTGAAACACTTTCCCATTTATTGAAACTTCCTTTAGGTAGGGACTTGACAAGGCCCTGAAACTCTCTGGACTTGTATGATGTGATTTGAAGTTTAAAGAGGGAGAATAGGGTAAAAAATGCCCTCCAGGTTGTGGTGGAGACAAGACTATATACTGGGAGGCCCCTGAAGAGGAGGGCTGAAGCCAGTGATCCAACAGCTTGAGCAGGAGGGTAGATAATAAGTAGGGAACTTCTGGGTTGCTGCTGTATTTGGATCTGGAATATCCCCTAAAGGCCTATGTGGCAAATGTTTTGTCTCCAGCATGGTGCTAGTAGAAGGTGGGGAGATATTGAAGAGGTGTGGGCCTAATGGAAAGTCTTTAGATCACTGAAGTTGTGTCCTTAATGAACATTGTGAGAAGCAAGTCTGTTCCTTTTCGGTTTTCATTGCCTGGCCACCATGAGATGAACAACTTATTTCACCATGTACTCTGGCCATATCTTGCCTAGTGACAGGCCCAAAGCAACTAATCATGGGCTTAAATTTCCAACTAATCAATCAACCATGGGTTTAAATTTCCAAAATCATGAACCAAAGT
>RJWT010039889.1:0-12588 GCA_004365215.1 Cuniculus paca | reverse complement strand
GTCTCCCATTACAATTTTGCTATTGCTAATTTGATTTTTCTTGTCTATTAGTAATTGTCTTATATAGTTGGGCACATTCATATTTGGTGTATACATATTTATGACTTTTATCTCTTCTTCTTGAAGTTTTCTTCTAGTAAGTATGTAGTGACTTTCTTTACCTGTTTTGATCATTACTGGTTTGAAGTTCATATTGTCTGTGAACAGAATAGCCAATTCTGCTTTTTTTCTGGGTTCCTGTTGCATGCAAGATTGTTTTCCATGATTTGATTTTCAGTCTATGAATTTCTTTTGAGTAACATGCGTTTCTTATATACAGCATATTGTTGGATCTTGTTTCTTGATCCATTCTACCAGTCTGTTTCCTTTTATTGGTGAATTGAGGTCATTTTCATTGATGCTTATACTTGGTATAGATTGGTTTATCTTTGTCATTATATTTTCCTGTTTTGGTTCCCTACTTTTCCCCTGTTTAACTGTTTGTCTCTGTAGGGTTGGTTTGGTGGTCCTGAATTTCTTCAGTTGTTCTTTGTCATAGAAGCATTTTATTTCTCCATTAATTTTCAAAGATAGTTTGGCAGGGTACATCAATGTGTGTTGGAAATTGTTTTCTTTAAGGACATGAAATACTTCACTCCAAACTATTCTTGACTTAAGAGTTTGTGTTGAGAAATCTATCATGATTCTGATGGGCTTTTATTTATTGGTGATCTGTTTCTTTTCTCTAACAGTTTTTAGTATTCTGTTCTTGTGTCGAATTTCTGGAATCTTGATTATTACATGTCTTGGTGTAGTTTTATTTTGGTCATAGCTGTTTGGAATTTTTTATGCTTCATTTATTTGCATGTCAAATTCTTTATCTATGCTTGAGAAGTTTTCTACCATTATTTCTGTGCAGAATTTTTTATGGCATTTGTGCTGTCTCCAGTTTTCTCATTGATCCCAATAATTTTTATGTTATTCTTCTTTGCTTCATCTTGTAGCTGTGGGATTGATTTTTAAAGGTCTCTTGCTATTTTAAGATATCTTTCTTTTCATGATCACTAGCTGGAATTCTGTCTTCAAGATCTGATATTCTATCCTCTCCCGCATTCAATCTGTTGCATATACTTTCAATGAAGGTTATAATATCTTGGATTTTTGTTTGGATCTGTTTCATGGATCCCATTTCTTTCCTATGTTGTGCATTTTTTGTTTCCATCATTTTAAAAACTCATCTATTCTTTTATCTGTGTGTTATCTAATATATTTGATTTTAAGCATCATTTATTTTTGTGCCTGAGATTATTTTCTCTATATCCTCTTCCACTTGTTTTTTCACCCCTGTTGCTATCCTTTCAGAAAGTTTGTGTGTGATTTCCAAATTCATCTATCTCATTGTGTTCCAGGCTTGTCCTGGGTGAACTGGGAGTCTGAGGTTGTATTTTGCTTCTGTGTCTTATTGTTTTTCATTTTCTTTTTTTAATTTTATTTTGTTTTCTATGATGATGTTTGCTAATTTGTTATGATAACTTTGTTCCTAGTACTGAGACTTCCCTAGGAGATGTGCATTCTTCAGGAATGTCCTCTAGATATAAGCAGTTCTTTATAGTTATTCCAAGAACCTTCTTTACAAATTTGTAAAGGGTGCAAAATTAATATTTAGCTCAGCACCCAATCCAATAAGGAGATAACACTAATGAGGACTGAGTGGATCCTAGACATAAATATTGTGAAAGAAATAGAAAAAATAGAAAGGGAAGAAATACTGATAATCTTTGCCATTTATAGGGCAACATACAGTTTTGTTTGGTTTCATTTTTTGAGATAGGATAATCCTATGGAGCACAGGCTGGACTTGAACTTGTTGTGTAACCCAGCAATCCTCCTGCCTCACCTTTCCAAATGCTGGACATGGACACCATGTTTGATTCTGTTTTTTAAAAGCCTCATAAAGAACAAAATGTCTTTGAACTTCTGATAACCCCAACAACAGGAAATGGGATGGGACAGGTATTCTGGGAAATGCAAAATGAGAAACAAGTGCTTAGAGGCTGTTTCCTTGAGAAAGGAAGCTTTCAGTCTGACTGAAGACAGCCACCATAATGAAACAATTGATAATAGATTTTTAAAACTTTTTGTTGAATTTCTGTGATGCATACAGTATCTTGAATGGATTTTGAGATGAGTTTGATTAGGAGGCAAGTCGTTTCAGTTGGCATAGTCTTTCCATGAGTTGCCAACATTGGTTATGTTGATTTCCTTTTTTAGGATCCACAGATATGTTGTATATTTTAATTTATCTCATCACTCTTGTTAGGCACTTTCTAGCATATGCTATTAAATTTGTTAAATAGAGGCATATCTTTATTTTGAAATCCACAAAAACTGGTATTAAAGGCAAAATAAATACACTTCAGAAAGATAACATTTTTCACAACAGATGTGAGAGTAAAGAAACTGCTGACATGTTTATTAGCAAAGGATAAACTGGATGTTTCAGTTTGGCCCTGCACCCAGAAAATACAGATGTGTATCCAGATGCAAACCTCTAGAGTTTGCAAAATAAAATTTGTATTGGACACTTTACAAGATCTCTGGCACTTCCTGCTTGACAAGAGGTACCCCTGAGAGCCACCTATCTCATGATATTTTGGCAGTTTTTCCCATATTAAGAGCCAAGAAGTACAGAAAGGCACCAAAAAAAAGGAGAAAGGAAAGGAGGGAGAAAAGGAGAAAAAGACAGGGGAAACTGAAGGAGAAGGAAGGAAGGGGGAGACAAGGAAAGGGGAAGAGGAAAGAAGAGGAGGAAGAAATAGAAAGGACAGAAAGGAAAGGGGTGGAGAGGAGAACAAAGAAAAAACCAATAAAAGACAATAGAAATGAGAAATTGTAGTTTTTGACATTCAAATGTGGACTATAAAAAAGTGGGTCTGGCCCAGCATATGAGATGCCTGTGTCCTCTTTCTGTATCCTAGATTATTTTTACTAGTTGTGAATAAACTGAGCATTCCTTAGGTCTTGCAAACATTTATTTAAATACATAAGACTCCAGCTTAATTTCTTGATTGTCTTTTCCCTGGTGGGAAAGCACCTGATTTACATCTTAGCAAAGCTTAGAATTTAGTGATATTTTATACATGAAAAGCTCCCAATCCAAAAGTTAGGCATATTCAAGTGTGGTGATATGCATCTATAATCCAAACTACTTGAGAGACTGAGGCAAGAGAATAGCAAATTTGAGGCCAGAGTGGGAAATTTAGAGACAGCTTATCTCAAAATAAAAATAGAAAGGGTTTAGTATATCTCTGTGGTAGAGTGCCTGGAATGAGTGAGGTTGTGAAGGAAAAAAGAAAAAAGAAAGTCAGGCTTAATGTAATTTATAATTTTAATAATATTTATTTAGAATAAAAATACATTAGGGAGTTTCTATAAACCAAGAATTTGGCATTTTGTCTATCCTTGGTTATATGACTCATCAGTCAGATTACTGATTCAATAATCTACCTCTTTCATCAGTAATTTTAAAATACTAATAAATTAACACTAATAAAATAATGCTAATTGAAAGGTTTCTGTCCTAATATAAATTACTGGACATAAAGGCAGTGGTATAGCCGAACCACTAGTCCCTCCCTCCCCGATTACAGCTTCCTCCTATGTGCCCAGGAATGCGGAAACTCCCACCAGTCGGTTACGCGTCATCAGTGCTCACCCTCAGCGCCATCCCCTTCCGGTCAGAGAGCGTATAACCCCCATCCCCTCTGTACCCGGCAGAGGAAGTAGTTCAGCCATGCTGGGTGAGCATTCCTCCCCGCGTCCTCAGCCCCAATAAATCCCTCCCTTAGCTATCTCCTGCTTCTCTACTGTGCCACTCCTGCTTCTCTGCGCCACTTTTAAAATATCCTATCACTAATAGCTGTCATTATTCAAATACATGTCAAGACTGTGCTAGTCACTGTATATGATTATAGTAATAATAGCAAAATTTTATACTTATATTATTTTAACTCTTTCAAAAAATTACTTGAAGTCAGTTTCACTGTCATATCAATTTTAAGAATGATCAAAGCTTGGAAAACTTAAGTGACTTTCAGTAAAATTCTTAAAACCAAGTGTAACTGAGGGAACTCTTTTTTGAGATTTTTATTTTTTTAAATTTATTTATTTGTTTACCTTTTTGTACTGTTGAGATTATTTTTCTAAACTTGACTAGAATGCAAAAGGTCTTGAAAGTTGCAGTGGAATTTACTTCATAAGTCTGATGAATCATGGGTGATGGGTTGATGACTTCTATTGTAGTGCTATCCTTGGAGTAGGGGAATGTGAATATGAGATGAGTTGTTTGAGTCAGTGAACTTACTGGAGCCACCAGGATTACAACACCAGAAACCAACAAACCCAGCACAGAACTCAGGGTCAACACAGAAATTAGTAGCTCCCAAAAAGTAGATGTTGGAAACAGTGGATTTACATCCGATCAAGCGATAAGAGCGAAGTGAAAGTGTTACTCAGAACTTGAGAATGCAGTCCTCATGGGCCCCATCCAGTCTGGTTTCTAGCTGTCTTGATTTCACAGGCTTAAAACTTGATCCTAAAACATTTTTGCTAAGAAGCCATCAACATGGATGAAATTTGAGACATCATGTTGAATTAATGTCCATGTGTATGTGTTCCTTGTAGAAGAGCAATGCATAAATATATTTTTAGGAATGTTAGAAATAAGACATTTTATAGCAGTTTTTATTCTGAATAAAAATAGCACTTGTGAAAATATGCATGTGTTTTGGTAAACTTATGCATTTTAGTGTTTTTTGAGAGCCTACCAAGAAAACTAGTTTAATTTGTTTCAAAATCATACCCTATTTAGGGTTCCAAACTATGTTACTGTCTGATCATTTACTTCATTCACTAGATATGCTTCTAAACATATGTGACAGTTGCTAACATACAAATCCATGCTATAGGAGCAGATTTGCACAATTGAATAGATACTGAAGAATGTTTATGAGGTCCTTTAGCAGAACAAAAAGAGTCCTCCAAAAAAGTTTTGGACTGAGAAATAGCAACATCCTTGAAATAAATATGCTGTCTCCTAGGACAACTAGTTTCTTAAAATGTAAATGGAGGCATTATTTTCTTTGAACATGCTAAATCTTACACATTTAGAACAATTATTCTCAAACTTCAACATGCAGGAAATCATTTAGATTTGGGGTGGTGGTGGTAGGAAACAGTGTTTCACTGTGCAATTTAGGCTGGCCTTGAGCTCACTTTATAGCCCAGGCTGGTTTCAAACTCACAGGAATCCTCCTTCCTCAGACTCCTGAGTGCTGGGATTATAGGTGGGCACCACCACTACTGGCCTAGAAATTTTTATAAATACTAATTTGTAGATTGTAGATATCCTGTGCTCCAATCTCCAGATAACTCAGTGGGTCTCACATAAGGTCCTAGATTCTTTATTTTAACTGGCTCCCTTGAGGGATTTTGATCAACAGGTCATTTTCTATGATATGCAGATCTGGATGCATTGCTAATAACCACAGACTACATGCCCAGGCATACAAATTTACTATTTCATGTTTACTTTCCATAAGTCACTTTGGCATAGCTTAATTCTGTATTTAGCTTTCTCCATTGTTTTCAGTTTCAGTATAATAAACTTTTTTTATGTGAACTTAATCTAGCAATTCTTACTGAATTACAAATGAAATTTATAAGGTTCAGAATTGCAAAATCTCCATTTGTGCAGGACTACAGGTTGAAAGTTTTGTCTGTACCTGATTTATTTCTAACAGCCCTTGAGAAGGAAGCACAGTTTCACGGAGACATCAAATTGAACAAGGTCCCATCTTTAAGGGAATTTCTATTCTGTAGAGAGAAAATTTGTATGTTCAAGTGCATGCAATTCAACAAAGCTTAAAAGACAATGAAATTTCTTAAATCATACTGTACACACCCTTCATATCCCCTTGGATTTTATGCCAAAGATTTTCAGAGTCCTGAAATAAAATTAAATATAGTAGCTTATTATGGGATTTGTCGGAATCTTTAATATGTTCATATGCACTATCACTCTGAATGAAGGGTGATCATAAAAAGTTTTCTGATTTTAGCTGGTGCTGGAAATTTTCACAAACTGTCTTACGTGTATACCAATATGACACTCATCAATTAAGAAGTATATACATAAACACACATGAAATATGTAAAGATGTATACATATATAGTAAGGAGAAAAGACTCAATGGTTTATGAATGGCCATACTTGGTATTGTTCAAATGATTACTGCAACCCACCCAAATTTATGAGGATTCTGATATATCGTCAGTCACAATTTTTGTTTTTCTATTATTACTGCTGTCCGTATTCTACTTGGTCTTAGTTAACTTGAGTAAAGTAATCAGGAAACATTTAAGCATTAAAACATTAAAAGAAAAATACTAGTTCTAAAAATCTTCCATTCCTTCTGCACATGAACACAGTTGAAGTCATCTGTAAATAATCAGAAAGCACAACCATCAGCAATATTGTCTTTGCTTCTAGGCACCGGAAGAAGTCAGCAGTAACATCATTCAATTTACTTCAGCTAGAAAATCCTTATAATGTGGGATACAATAATGACTTCTCCTAGCTTGGGAGATAATACATGTAAAGTAAGAACCCCCCAGCTCTTGGCTGGGGTACCTGGATCTGTCCTGGGGGTGGTGTCCTGGAACACATGGCTCTTGAGTGCACCACAGAGGCTCTGTGTGAAACATGAAGCAGGCAGGGAGGGGTCCTTGGAAGGAAAGACTGCCAACAAGTATGCTGATCAAACAGCTTTGGAATTTTTTTAGCAACTTGGCTAAAAGCCTGCTCCATGCAAACATATCTTGTGGTAGTCCTTTTTCCATCGGGCCTTAACCTCTGAGGGGAAAGGGATCAATCATTTTCCTTCGTGGTAACTCCTGCTAGAACCCAGAACTCACTTTTACCCTGTACCCAGTGGGTAATTAATCACTATTGTTGAGTTGGGCAGGCCCATATTTCAAATCTAGAGCATTAGACACATGTTTAGCCAACTATTTTTAGAGTTTAAAACAGGTCTTGCTTTGAGTGTAAAGAAGAGACTACATCCACTTCTCCTTTACTCCAGGTAGCTCTGTGTCCGAAGCAGAAATTCTGCCTAGCAAAGTACTTATTTCCAAAGGATTCAGCTTGGCTAACTTCTTGGCGTATTGCAGACTGGGGGTCAGTTTTCTTCCCCAAGTTTTTGAGTATCCATACTAAAGTGGAACAATTCAGCCCATGGTTTTGATGCTGATGTATACCAAGTCTGAATAAGATGAAGCTCCTGCTGTGGCTCCTTAAAAGTTTTAGAATGCAAAGAATAGAATCTAGAACTGATTTTCTTTTGTTAAATGCATCAATTGGCATGGGTGTTGATATATTTAAGGTCATCTAAATTCTCTCATTGTTTTCTCATCATTCCTTTCCCCGAGGGATCCTCAATTAACGACATACTGACTTTTCATCTTAAAATTCCTTTTTGCAGTGTAATTAACGGCTCATCAGTAGATAATATTGACATATCTATGGACTGAGAAAATTCTGGACAATTCACTTTAGACCGATGGGCAGTCATTTCGGTGTCTACCATGGATTGGGCATTGTTCTCAGTATCTGAGAAGGCTGCGTAGAAGAGAATGATCTATACTTGTAAAGCTGGTCATTTCTTGGCACATGTGGCTACCTTAGCATGCATCATATTTCCTCTTTTTTTTTTTTCTTCCTTTTGATTTTTTAAAAAGAAATAGTAGGGACAAGCCTAAACTCTCTGCCTTTTTTTCATCTGCACTTAAAATATTTTAGGTTGTGTTTGACCCTTAATGCCCAGTTATATTTATTTCCCCTGAAGACTTATGTTCGTGTCAAATTGTCAAAGTTTTCAATCTCATACTCAGTATGTGTTTATCACTTATTTCCTTTACTAAATCTAATATGTTTTTTAAAAGTTTTAATGTAGTCTTTAAAAGAATATGGGAATAACCACTGAGGCTGCACTATTAAACAATAATGATAAAATCCTAATTGTGCTCAGTGATTTCTATGGCAACCAGATCAGATTTTCCATTGCTTGAGGCAGGGCATGGTGCTGGTTGTCTGAGTTTTACCTAATGTGATCACAGTTGAGTGATAAATGAAGTCCCCTTGGCTACCAGTGCAACAGCAGTGGCAGCAGAGAAAAGGGGTGTTCTCAGGTTATATACCACAGTGACAGACTGTATGCCATTGATCTGGTGAGCAATTACCAGAAAGATATTTTTCAACCGTATGTGAATGACCAGGGCATGGGTTCTCTTTGCTGGCCATGATAAAACTGAATTTTACCTTCTCCAACAGAAAAGCTGCTCCTTTCTCAGAAATCCTTCTATTCATCTTTACTATGGAGTTTCCAAAGCTGCCTCTTTCTTTCAAGGATAGATGCTTGGGAAACATTTCCAGAAGTCTTACCCTCAAAGCATCTACTAATTTTAGGAAAATACTTCTTGGCCTAAACTGAGAAACTATGGCTCTGGAAAGGTAAGTGTCTAGTGTGAGGTTCCAGAGGGGTGGGTGGTAGTAAACCAATGTATTTTCAAAACTTCATTTTTAATTGATGGATAATAATTATACATTTTTATGGGGTACAATGTGATGTTTTGATGTAATTAAACTACTTAACAAATCCATTACTTCTTATATTTATCTCTTTTTGTAGTGAAAACTTTAAAAATTCACTCTTAGCTATTTGAAAATATAGCATTCTTCACAATAATCAGTCATGCTTATTCTTTGTTATGGTTGATATATTGTGTCACCTTGAGAAGTTTAGAAGTTTAACTAAGTGACTCAGCAGCGGGGCGGCGTCCTCACTTTGTAAACACCCTGAGCCTATGCAAGAGGAGGGCATGGAGATTTTTGTGATTGCTACACCTGCTATGGGGGCTGGTAGCCTACTTACAACACGAGAAAGAAGATTGCTCATGCCCCCCGCTTTTGCTCCTGCTGCTTTTGCAATCTTCTGCCATCTTGAACTGTTGCCTCTGAGCCATACCACGTTGTCTTGGCATCAGCTGATCACAGACTCAAACCTTCACAAACTGTGAGCTAAATAAACCACTCCTTCCTTAATTTCGAGTGTCTAGTATTTTGTCAGCAACGAGCAAAAAGTAACCAAGACACTTCCTAACTGAAAATTTGTACTCTGACAAATACCTCTTTTTTCCCATTCAATACTCCAATCCACTCTGTTCCACTTTTAAGATTTTACATGTAAGTGTGAGATCATGCAGTACTTGTCTTTCTGTGCCTGGTTTATTTTGCTTAGAATAAAGTTCTCTAAGTGTGTTTATCTTTTCACAAATAATAGAATTTTCCTTTTTTAAGGCTAAGTAGTACTGCATTGTTTATATTTCTTTCTTTATTTATTTTAAAGAGAAGAAAATAAAACAAAATTTCAAAACAAGATAATAGGGTTGCAGTGGTTAATACATTGCATATTGTTATTCTTAAAGCATATTGTTATTCTTAAATTATTTACCGAGTACAAGCTATTGGCATTTAATTGATCAAATGATATTAGCATAAATTTTTCTTTTCAATACTTTAAGAGAAATGAGTAGTACATGCATCTTAACACTCTCTCTCTCTCTCTCTCTCTCTCTATATATATATATACATATATATATATATATTTTATTTTCCCTTCCTTCTATTCTCTATTCTCCCATCCCAGCTTCTCTTTCCTTTTGAAGTTTCTTCCCCTTGAAAATATCTTTTGTACATTTTGGATCTTATTTACTTTTTCAGCTTCTCACACTGAGGTGACAAGATAATGTTTTTACACGTGTGTCTGTTTATTTCATTTATAAGTATGGTCTCAAGTTGCAACCATTTTCCTACAAAAGTCTCCAGTTTATCCTTATTTATGGTTGAGTAGTACTCCATTGTATAAAAAGACCACATCTTTTTATCGATTCCTCAGTCAATGGGCATTTGGGTTGTTTCTAAGATTTAGCTATTTAAATTGTGCTGCTATAACTATGAATGCATATATATCACTGTGGTACAATGCTTTTAATTCTTCAGGGAAGATACTAGTCTGTTGTGCAGAACATCTCATGTGCAGCTGAGAAGAATGTGTATTCTGATATTGTGGGGTAGAACACTCTGTTGACATATCTAAGTCCATTTATCCAAAAGCTTGGTTCAGTTCTAATATTTCATTGTTGATTTTTTTATTTTTATCTAGATGACCTGTCTTTTTGTAACATTGGGGTATTGAGATTATCCAGTGCAATTGTATTAGTGCTTATTTGATTTTCATATCCATTAATATTTGTTTTTCATAGTTTGGTGCACTGGTATTTGGTGCATAGATATTTATGATTGCTATCTGTTCCTCTGGATTATTCCCTTTACAATGATGTAGTCACCTTCTTTATCTCTCTGAATCAGTCTTAACTTGAAATTCATTTTGTCTGCAAATATAATAACTACTCCTGCTTTTTTTCTGGGTTCCTGTTGCATGCAATATTGTTTTGCATCCTTTGACTTTCAGTCTATGAATTTCTTTTTGAATTAAATGTGTTTTTTATATGTAGCATATTATTGGATCTTGCTTCTTGATCCATTCCACCAATCTGTGTCTTTCAATTGGTGAATTGAGACCATTAACATTGATAGTTAAACTGATATGTATTGACTTACCCGTGTCATGGTATTTTCCTGTTGTTGGCTCCCTCTTTTTTTTTTCTTTCCCTCTGTTTAATTGTTTGCCTTGCCTGGTGAATTTCTTCTTTTGGGATTCATGGAGTTTTAGTCTTGTTATCTGTTTCTGTAAAGTCCTTCAAAACATTTTTGAGTGCTGGTTTGGTGTTCATAAATTTCCTCAGATGTTTTTTGTCATGGAAGTATCTATGTCTCCATCAGTTTTGAAAGATAATTTTGTGAGATACATCATTCGGGGTTGAAGCTTGTTTTCCTTTAGAATTTGAAACTTTCCTTGACTAGAGGGTTTGTGCTGAGAAGTCAGCTGTGATTCTGATGGGCTTTCATTTATAGGTGATTCGTTTCTTTTCTCTAATAGCTTTTAAGAATCTATACTTGTGTTGAATTTCTATAATCTTGACTATGTTATGCCTGGCTATAGATTTTTTTTTTTGATCATGGCTAGTTGAAGTTCTATATACCTCATTATCTGTATGTCAAATTCTTTTTCTCTACCAGTGAAGTTTTCTGTTGTGACATCTGTGGACAATTTTTTTAAGATATCATTTGTGCTGTCTCTTGCTTTTTCATTGACTCTAATAAAATTTAAGTTATTCTTCTTTTCTTTGTTTAGCAGCTGCTGCATTGATTTCTCATGGTTCCTTTTTATTTTTTAAGAAATGTTTGTTTTCATGGTTGCTAACTGCAAGCCTGTGTTGTATATCTGAGATCCTATCCTCACATTGGCTCTATCTGCTGTGAATACTTTCAATGGAATTTTTATTTTGCTGCATATCCTCTTGAATTTGTCTTACAGATTCCATTTATTTCCTATGCTAAGCATTCATGGCTTCCATAATTTTCTTAAGGTCATCTATGTGTATATATATATATATATATATATGTATATATATATTTTTTTTGTAACTGCTTTAGAGTCACTAAGCAAGGTCTTCATTGTGGACACCATCTCTGCAGTTGAGAAATTATTTCTGATTTGATTTTTTTGTAGAGCTTCATTCAATTGCTTTGTTGTTACCATTTCAGAGAGGCCATGTGGGTGGGAGGTTTTCTGTTTGTTCTACCTCATCCTTCCCTGGGTTTGCTTTTGGTGAACTGGATGTCTGGGATTGCATCTTGTTTAAGTGTCTTTTTATTTATTTTTTTTAGTTTAATTCCTGGGATGATGCTTGTAAATTGCCTATGGTGCGTTGCTTTATTGTTAGTATTTAGAAGCCTTAAATAATGATTACTTCTCTGAAGTATCTTCCTGGTATAGCTGGTTTTCGGGTTTTGAGTCTGTTGCAAGATCCTACCTCTTAAATCTGTTGGAGATGAGAAGTTGTTCCTTGTTTGACTCAGTCCCTGGTTCTTTGGCACTGTGCCACAGTATTTTCTGTGACTCTTAGTCAATCTCAGTTATGGTATACCAGGAAGAACAGCTATTTGGTACAATTATGTTGCTTTAGACTATAGAGGTACCAAGGGCATCAAACACAGCCTAGAAAATGACAAACTAACCATTAGTTTGCCACTTTTCACCATATGAACTAGATTTGTTGTTATAAAATAAAATCTAAAACAAATCAGAAAACTATGTACAATATGCAGGTCCTTAATATGTCAGTTTTGCCCTCATGGGTTAAAATTTAAAATGGATCAAGGAGAAAATATAGAAATGGAAGAAGAGGTAGAGATTAGAAGTAAGGTTGGAGGACAAAAGTGCATCATGCTAACTTTGGGAATCTGGTGCAGAAGACGGGAGGGAAAGAGAGAAGGAAGAGATAACTAGAAAAACAAAATAGAACCACATCCACAAAGAGACTAGAAACCATGTCCCTGCTCATATAAAAAGAATGTTAAACAATGAA
>RJWT010039888.1:0-12596 GCA_004365215.1 Cuniculus paca | reverse complement strand
GTATCCCTATCCTCTGACCAGCTCCCACACTCCCTGACAGCACGCCAAGAAGGGCAGGCAACTGCTTTTACCACTCAATATCTGATACCAAGGGATAAAGTAGATGAAATATAAAACAAATATTTCTGTAAGGACAAGCAGAAACAAAATTTCTATTTGTATTTGCATTTTAGTTTAACATACATATTTTTACCTTTCCCTATTTTGGGTACTTACTAATCTCTTTTAAATAGCCACTGCAAACTACAGCAAGTATAGTATTTATTCAACTCTTAAAGGGAAGGCAGGGTGGGCAGAGGGGCAAGCAATATTTGTCTTTGGCTTTTTCTCCTCTGAAAACAATCACAACCCTAACAGGTTCTCTAGTCTGTGTTTTAGGAGCTACGATGTCACACGAGGGAAGGGCATATGCTTGTGTGTCACTAATCAAAATTGCATAGGATCAAGAAGCCACAGACACGTAGGCACAATGTCATTTACTACAGGGAATTTTATTTTATTTTGTTTTTTTTTGAGACAGTCTCACTATGCAGTTCAGGCTGGCCTTGAACTCACTATGCATCCCAGGCTGACCTTGAATTTGCAACAATCTCCTGCCTCAACCTCCCGAGTGCTGGGATTACAGGCCTGTGCCACCGCGCCCGGCACTACTGATAAAAAGAGATGACACAGAGTCAATGTCTGAAAGCTCCTTGCTATCACGCTGGCTCTGCTCAGTGTCTGATGAAGGTGCTTTCAGGGACAGTGCAGGCACACACTCTGGGCTGTGTGGGGGCAGGAAGGCTTTCTTTTGGTTTCTCAGTGCTACCACCTGCCACCAACTGAAGTCAAGTCCAGTGTCCACTTGTATGGGCACTGTAGGGACCAGTGGGAGCCTGAGGCTCTGCTAGGCACTCTCTGTGTGGACCTACAGGGGCACTACCACTGGCCAGAACCCGAAGCTCTTCAGCTCTGTCCTGTGACGAGCAAGGAGCAAGGGCAGGCCCCATTCCACACTGGGGAAACTGCTCTACCCTTCTCCTTTCCTGACCCGCACTATTCAACATGGACTTCTGCTCTAAGGAACGAGCCCTCATCTGTGGGGTTAAAAATCTTTCTGTCACACAGACACTTGGCTCTTGTCAACATTACTTCTTGAATACAGGTCTTCCCCGATAGCAGGAACAAGACAACGGATCTCCATTCATCTCTAGATAATATGAAGGCCTGGCTCAGCCCCAGAGTCAGCTGACTGGCTGGGCCCAGTGAAGGGCAGCTAGTAAGTGCTAACGGCCCCATCACAGCTGGAGTCGCCCTGGCACTGACAGCTGGTCCAGGCTCATTTGCATTCTCCTCACTCAGCCACTCAGCTACTGCAAGCGGCTGCAGATGACTGTTTTCTAGCAACAAACTGGTTCACTGCAGATGTGAATTCTGTTTTTATTTCACTGCTATAAAGTTAACAAAAATGAACACTATAGTGTTGGGT
Organism: Cuniculus paca; assembly: GCA_004365215.1. Taxonomy (NCBI): domain Eukaryota; kingdom Metazoa; phylum Chordata; class Mammalia; order Rodentia; family Cuniculidae; genus Cuniculus; species Cuniculus paca. The sequence continues at coordinate 11,128 of RJWT010039888.1, read as the reverse complement.
GCCTGGAAAAGGTTAGAAAAAGATAAGTAGGGTAGACAGCTACTAGTGGGAAAGGCAAAAAGAACAAATACAAATGACCTTGGGAAAAGATGGTGGTTACACAGACAACATTCACGGATGTTCTTCACAGTAATTCTGATGGAATTCTCACTACCTGATGGTCATTCTTTCTTAACACTTGCCTTCTGAGTATTCCTAAACCTTCTCTTCAACACCCCAGCTAACTTTCCAGAAAGCTTTACTGATGTACTATGGAGTTTACTAAGCAAATTTATGGCTCCAGGAAGGTAGAAATTCAACAGGGAAATGTGTGCCTCTACGAATAAATATTCCAGAAGCATCGCTTTCAACTCTCCACCTCAAAATCTCTCAAATCCATCACTGTTTCGTCCTATGCCAAATACATCCAATTCATTCCTAAAAGCAGCACACTGAAGATAAACTGATGACTGCTTTATCTGAGAACATATGTGGGAGCCAGGGCCTGGATGACGCATTTCATCATATCAGTGAAACAGTGCATCACTCAATTTCATCGAGATATAGCATCTATTCTTCAGGGATTCCAGGCATCCAGTCCTCCTTCAGATAATGCATTAATATAAACACCTCATCTCACAGTGACAAGTTCCTGGAAATTCAATGAGTTTAGATTACTGGCAAAGACTGCAACGAGAAAGCAGATGCCCTCAGTCTTAGGCCAAAATTAGCTCATGGCTCATTTCTTAAACATGCAGAACCTTCAAGGATTAACCATGGTTTAGCCATCTTGCTGAAGCAAGGAATGTCACAAAGACAATCTGTGTAAGTGAAAAGGAAAAACCAGACACCCTAACAACACTAGCATCTTCGATGCTAAATTCTGAATGCATGTAGTGCTTGGCTTTAGCACTAATCCCAAAAGAATTCTATCAATTCTGTTTGCAAGACAGTTGTGCTGACACATACACTTTCAAAAACACCCGAGAGGGGAGAGAGTACTTTCATCACAGAGTGTTAGTGCCACCTAGTGTCGATTCATTCCACAGTGCACACAGAAAGACAGTACACAGACCCTAACAGCAGAATGGAAGCTTAGAAGTGAGTATCATTATCTGCAGGTCAAAGTCAAGTTCTGAAGCCCAGGGTCCTTTACTGGACAATATCTGTAATACACTCCTCACCGTCAACACTACTGAAAGGGCCTAAGAATCTGTGAATGAGTAGAAGGACACATGGAGCTCAGGAAGGACAATTGTTCATTCCTAGGCAACAATCTCCCTGCTAGATTCTTGTTCTGTCTTCTCTTTCACTGCTTCGCTTCAGACCTCGATCCACTTTCAACCTTTGCTACTCCACACCCTGGACCTCTATTCACTTAGTAAATACTCATTAAGTCTTCCTATTTTGTGCTGGGTATTGGGAAAATACAAGCAGACTGCATAGCTTCACCCTAAAATGTCAACATGTCTAAAACAAAATTAATTTTACTTCTCCCTGAAATCCCTATTTCTACTTCTGGTTTTGTGAAAAGCAACATCTATTTGTATGGTGGCTCAAAGCAGAGGAGTCACCTGGCCCTTGCTCACCCACACACAGCTCTTACCCCTCCGAGTCTGCTCCTCTTAGTTCCATTCATCAACATCTACATTTTTTGGGATATGCCAGGTTATGCTGCTGGAATAAATCTGAACTTCAGTGATGCCAGAGACATTTCTTGTTCATAGTACGTGTACACCTTGGCAGGGGGAACCGAAAGTGGAATTAAAAAAAAAGTGATAAAAACACAACATAAAAACTACCCCATTGACAAAGTTTTAAAAATATTGATACCTATAAACGAAATGCTGTACAGCACATTTACAACTTTTTATCTTGCCTGTCTGAAATTACGCCCACACAGCAACTCTCCATTCCCCTCCTCCTGTTCCCTTTCTGCTTTTTCATCTGACTACTTTACATGACCTGAGTAGAAAGCAGGTGGTATCCATTCTTCTGTGATTGCTAATTTCACTCAGTGTAATACCCTCAAGGTTCATCCATGTTGTTCCACTGACAGGGTTTCTTTCATTTCTAAGGCCAAATAATGTCCCATTATACACAGCAGCTTCATAGCTACTGTGAATAGTGCTGCAATGAGCACAGAAGATACCCTCTAAAATCTCAGAGGATTTCAAGTCCTCCCATGGGTTTCCTTTTCACTGACTGTTCCCTTTGCTCACATGGCTTTTTAGTTTGATACCGTCCCACTTAACTATTTTTGGTTTTGGTGTCATACCCAGGAAATCAGGGCCAAGACCAGTGTTAATGAATCTTTTCTTAAAGTGTTCACCTAAGAACTTCAGGGTTTCAGGTCTAATGATTAAGACTTTAGTCCATCAAAATCCGCTGATGCTCTAGTCTCTCATACAAAATGGCACAGAGCTAGGCATAGTAGTACATGCCTGTAATCCCAGTACTCTGGAAGGCTGAGGCAGGAAGACTGCAAATTCAAATCCTGCCAGCCTGGGCAACTTAGTGAGACTCTGTCTCTTAAAAAAAAAAAAAGTACAAAGGCCTTATCATGAAAAAACAAAACAAAACAAAACAAGAGACAGAGAAAAGAAAAAGTATGAAGGCCTTAAATCCAATCCCCTTAAAAACAAAACAAAACAAAACAAACAGCATAGTAGCCAAATGTAATGGTACAGGCCTGTAATCCCAGTACTCAGGAGACTGAGGGAGGAGGATTGCTGTGAGTTCGAGGCCAGCCTAGGCTACATAATGAATTCAAAGCCAGCCTGAACTACATAGTGAAATCCTGTCTCAAATCAAACTGAACCGAACCAAACTAAACCCCAAAAATTCTACCAGAATCACCATACTATCTGCATATAATCTATATGTGTCCTTCCATATAGTACTAGCAAATGGTTTTGATACTATATTGTTAGGGAATAACGACGAAGGAAAAAGAAGTCTGAACACGTTCAGTACAGAGAACTTTTTCCTCCAAACTGGTATTTTTCATCTGTGCTTGGTTGAATACATGATGTGGAATCCATGCATATGGAGGGCTGGCTGTGTATTGATAACTGGTACGTCTTGCTAGTGAACCAACCCTTTCGGCATGACATAATATCCTTGTCTTTTTTATTTTTTTGTTCTTTTTGAGACAAGATCTAGCTAGGTATTCAGACTGACCTTGAACTCACTGTGGCTCGGGCTTGCCTTGAAACAACAGCAATCTTCCTGGCTCAGACACCTGAGTGCTGGGATCACAAGTATGCACCATCATGCCCGGCCCTTCTTTGTCTCTTGCAATACTTTTTGACTTAAGTCTATTTTGTACAAGTATGTCTAATCCATTCTCTTCTGGTTATCATTCGCACGGAATACATTTTCTATCTTTTCACTTTCATCCTACATATATCTACAAATCCGAGAGGAGTCTTTTGTAGAAAGTATATAGTTGGATCTTGATTTCTTTTATCCATTCAGCCACTCTGTGTCATTTGATTTGGGATGTCTAATTCATTTACACCTAAAGCCATTCCCCACAGAGAAGGCCTTAGTCCCATCTTGTTTTTTTGTGTACAGTCTTCTCCTACCCTTCTGTGGTGCTGGATGTACCTCAGGATCTTGTAACATGTTAAGTACTGACCTATGTTCCCTAAGCCCAGCTTCCTTCGTTTTGTTCTTTTTTGGAGTGACATGTGTTGATTCGTTTATTTTCTATGTATCTTCTATAGGTGTTTTCTTTGTAGTTACCATGGGACTTGCATAAGAAATCTTGTATTTATGGTAATTTTTAAGATGACAACTTTAATTGTATGTACCCTTTCCCACCATCTCCCACGTACTGTTATCATGTATCTTTTTTTTCAGTTGCTCTATGCATTAAGTATTATTAATGTAGAAACAGGGCACAAAAAGTTCACAATCTACACAATTTCACGAGATGTACTTCAGGGAAAAAAGTACATCTCGTGATGGATCTGAGATGGATCAACAGTGTTCTAGGGTCTTGGCAGACACATTCCTAGGGGAGGTAGACCTCTAATTCCTGGAAGGAACACGACTATTGGTATCCCCCAAGCAGGAGGAAGCCCAACTGGTGAGCTGATGGGTGATCTCATACCAAGGGGAGGAGCCATAGTGCCTTGAGATGGTGTGGCTCTGCAGCGGGTAGTCTCCCTTCCTGGTGAGTACTGAGTTGGGGCTCCAGGAATACTGGCAGTTGTAGCCAAAGGTAGCAGCTGCTACAGTACTTCTGTGGTGTCATTACCTGTTGGGAGGGATCCTGCCTTCTTAGACAGGGCCTACTAATCTAGCAGAGGCCTGGGGAACTGGCACACCAGCCAGTGTACCTCTGTCAGCTGCCCTCCCAATGCTATACCTCCTGCAGCCCCAACAAGTGGTACCGAAGCAATGCCAGTATCTTCAGGGATTGGTCATTCCAGTCATGGTTACTGAGTCTCCTCACCCAGTAAGACCAGACTGGAAACCTGCTTTTCTTCATGCTCTGGCTGTTCTGCATTCTTTGGCTTGGTCTTCCTGAACTCATCACAATCACAGAGGATCAAATTCATATGCTTGTCAAAAGTCTTAAATGTGCCAATGAAGATTCAGTCATCTTGTAGGATACATCTTACTCTACAGTCAAGGTGCAGCGGCACCCTGCTACTCTTGCCCACAGTCATGACTGCTGTTCCACCAAATCCAGTGTCAGTGATAAAATTTCAGGAGCCTAAATGCCTAAGGGACAGTCGTAATGATACGACGAAGGTTCTTCAAAAGTCACTGCCAAGACAGGTAGACGCTTCACAAACAGCCTCAATGTTCCATCAATGCTTTAATCACCTCTCAGTGCCTCAGCTTCTTAGCTAAGAATGCCTGACTTAGCTCTGCCTGGAATCCAGCACAGGAACGTGCTGCCTCGGGTACCAGTGACACTCTTGGTTGCCCACTAAGGCAGTCCTTGTTGTGTCTGACTTGGACTTCCACCTCTGGAACGTGCTGTTCTGTAGTTCTTCTCCAGAGTAAGTGATCCCTGGCTCACTCTGTGGTGCTGCTGATCGCTCCTCATCGTGTGATGTCAGGCATTGTCAGTGGCTTGGGCTCTGCCCACTCATCCCATCTGTTTACACTGTGTATTCATCCAGTCATATTATTTTTATAGTTGTTTACCTTTTTAACGTTTTAATCTTTTAAACTCTATACCAGAAGAGTGATTCACATGTGACCGTTATGGTATTGTCAATTTCTTTCTTTTTTTTTTTAATAAACACATTTTTTTTTTTTTTTTTTTTTTTTGTGGCACCAGGGATTGAACTCATGACTTTGCGCTTGCCAGGCAGGCGCTTAGGCCGCTGAGCTAGATCCCCGGCCCGGTATTGTCAATTTCTGTATGTCTACATAAATATATTTTTCTTTTTTGTGGGGATGGAACTATGGGCTTCCTTATGCTAGGCAAGTGCTCTCTCACTGTGAGTCCACACAGATGATTCTCAACTCATGTAGGCTTTCATCTCAATGAACCCATTTAAATTGACAATATCATAAGTTGAAAATGCATTTAATATACCTAACCTACTGAACTGTAAAGCTCACTCACACTGTACATGGGAAAGTACCTATTGTTTACCCTCATGGACACATGGCTGACCAGTACTGTAGCACACTGCTGTTGCTCAGCATCACAGTGTCAGCACACCACACATTGACAGCTGGGAAAAGATCACAACTCAAAATTTGAAGTATGACGTGTACTGAATGCATATCACTTTCAAACCAATATAGAGCTGAAAAATTCTAAGTTAGAAACTACCTGTGCACTACTTACCAATAAACTTTATAATTTCATATGCTTTCCTGATGCTATCTAGCTTCTTTTTATTCCAAACTTTAGATATGTTTAGTGTTTCTTGTAAACCAGGTCTAGTGATGAAGAATTCTCTCAGCTTTTGTTTAGCTGGGATTGTATTAATTTTTCTTTTCTTTTCTTTTTTTTTAACCTTTAATCTCAGTATCAGGCAAAGTCTCTAGACATGAGCAAAATACAGACAAACTTTCTGCCAAGCTATAACACACATTAGTCTTTCTTCCCAGCAGAAGCTTACTGAGCCTGGGCTTCACCAGCAGGATTTCTATCAGCCTTCTGGTCTCCTGAGCTCTGACCAGAATCTCCCATACAGAACAGCCTAAGGCATTCCAGCACTACTCTTTCAGGCGACATCTCCAAACCTTTTCAAACACTCTACAAGCCATTGCCAAAGGCACTTGAACCATGTGGTCAGACACAGTCACAGTGATGACCCCACTTCTCTGATACCAAGTTCTGTCTTGGCTACTTTTCTCTAGTTGCTGATACAAAATACCTGACACCCAAAATTAAGGAAGGAAAGGTTTATTTAGCTTACAGTTCGTGGAGGTTTCACTCCATAATCAGCTGGCTCCAAGGCAGGGTGGCATGGCACTGAGGCAATACTTCAAGGCAGCACAAGACAGCAAAGCAACAAGAGCAAGAGGCAGGGAGCACGGAGAGAAGACTTTCTGTCCCTTACATTGTAAGCCAGCTACCTGTCCCTGGGTGAGTGCAGCACTCACACCGCCAATCCCTGTGCTAGACAACAAACCAATCAAAAACGCTAGACTCAGTTGCCTTAGAAAGCTCCCCTCCCCCATGACTGCATGAGGCTTTGGGGGAACATTTAAATATAAACCATAATAGGACCATAATTTTAGCTTTAACTTATGACCTAAGTCTTGAGTTATGACCTGAATGCTGGTTGATTGTGCTTCCAGGTGGTCTCAGATACAGATTTAACCCTTAAAGAGTTCTGGAAAGAACATTACAATATCCTTTCCTATATGGGGTTAACTGAGAAATCCTGGGCCATTGTGTCTCTAAGGACACTGAGATCTGCTGTATATAGGAGAGAGACTTTGAAGGTTGTGTAGAGGAGCCTGAGCTTCCTAATCGACAAATTGGGCTACAACCAGCCCTTGGGAATGAATTGAGTTTGTAATTAAGGGTCCGCTGTACTTGTAAGTTTTTTTTCCACTGTACTTGTAAGTTCATAAATTTGATATTAAATATTTACAACAGATGAATTTATATATAACTTATATCAAGTCCCAACTTTAAATCTTAGATGGTTTTGGATACTTACGCTTAAAAGCAGCTCAATTCATCAAACTTGGGACTAAAAATTGGTAAAAAAATTTACCGTATTTACTGTGAATTAACTGTAAGACAGTTAAGGGCAAAAGTCTGTCTGGGCATGTTCCATCATAGCTACCTCCTACCCCAGTTACGCTCACACAAAACATCTCCTAACTGACATATGCTTTTCAAGTATGAGATTAGGTAACAAGTTTATCCAGAGACAAAATGCAAAAATTGAACTGTTTGCAGCCTCTTTTGTGGCTGAAACAAACAGTTAAACTTTTACAAGATACATCATAGATTGCTACATTTTCCTGCTGTACATTTCCAGGTATTTCCAGAAATTATGCTCTAATAGTAATGGAAATCTCATTTAAATGGAAACAAAATAACAAATATGCAAGAGGTTAATTTGAATGGTTAAGTCTTTACTGACCCGAGTGAAAATAGCATGATCCTTCTGATCTAACACAATGATAGTATCTCCTGGCTCCAGTCCTGGTTCTTGGTGTCCTTCACCATGGAATGTTATCTTCTGGTCATCTTTCATGCCTTTGTCAATATGAACTTCCACAATCTTCTATCTTCCTTCTGTTGCAGCTTTTACAACTATCTTAGGGCTGATGTGTTCCCCATGACTCCATGCACACAGACTAAATTTGCTGAACCATTCCAGGTCCTGGCTGATGAATTCTCATTTGCATTCCAGTACCTCGGCAGTTGGGACAGCACTCCACAGCTTTTTTCTTAACTACCTCAGCCTTCACATTTGTCACAAGTCATTCTTTAGCAGAGTCAGCTTCCTTGTGGCACCATTACATAAGTCTTCTAAGGTAACCAAGAGACGATGCACCACATTTTTACCTCTCCTTTCTCTCTATATCCTTCCTCTTAAAAACATCAAAGATATCTATGGGGGATCCAAAAATGCCACCTGCTCCACCCTCAATTGCTTGTTCTCCTCCTTTGTCATATAATTCCCTTTTCTTGGCATCACAGAGAACTTCATAAGCTTGAGAAATCTGTTTAAACTTTTCTCCTTCATTTGGATTCTCATCAGGGTGGTACTTCAAAGTCAGCTTCCTATAAGCCTTTTTCAGTTCTTCTTGGGTGGCACTGGGTTTGATCCCCAAAACATTGTAGTAAATGGTTTCTCTCACCATTTTCTAGAGGTGGTAGGCGGGCTGGGCTGAACTGGGAGAAGTAGGAAGGAGCATGTAGCTGTGCGCGGGTCAGGCAACCACTGCTCCTCCTTCTCGCATGTTCTGGAAAGTTCCTCCCTTCACTGTTGAAGAACGGTTTGGTCAAATACAATATTTATTTATTTATTTATTTTGGTCTTTTTGAGACAGGGTCTCACTATGCAGTTCAGGCTGGCCTTGAGCTCACTTTGTAGCCCAGGCTGGTCTCGTACTCCCAATGATCCTCCCATCTCAGCCTCCCGAGTGCAGGGATCACGGGTGTGAGCTACCATGCCCGGCTTTGTTTTGTCTTTTGAAACAGCTCTTGCTACGTAGTTCAGGCTGGTCTTGAACTCATTATATAGCCCAGGCTGGCCTCAGGTTCATCGTAATCCTCTTGCCTCAGCTTCCAAGTGTTGGGGTTACAGGAGTGCATTAGAAATATAATATATTTTTGGCTGGCAGTTTTTTTCTTTCTTTCAGCATTTTGAATAAACCATCCAACTCCCTTTTGGACTGCAAAGTTTGAAATTTAGCAGATAATTTTAATAAAGCTCCTTTGAAGATGGTAAGTCACTTTTCTCTTCCTGCTTTCAAAATTTTCTTGAGCACTACATTACATGCCTTAGTGTGATATTCTTTGGCTCATCTTACTGTTTTTTTTTTTTTTGAGACAGTCTTGCTATGTACTTTGGGCTGTCCCCGAACTCACTATGAACCCTAGGCTGGTCCTGAACTCATAGTAATCCTCTTGTCCCAGCCTCCCAAGTGCTGGGATTACAGGCATGCGCCACCACACCCAGCTTCTTTGGTTTGTCTTAGTTGGGGATCTGCTTGGTTTTTTTTGAAGCTTTTATTTATTTTTCTCCCCCAGCACTGGGGATTGAACTCACAACCTTGCACTTGCCAGGCAGGCACTTAGGCCACTGAGCTAGATCCCCGGCCCTTGTGTTTTTGAGACAGGGTCTCACTATGCCGTTCAGGCTGGCCTTGAGCTCACTTTGTAGCCCAGGCTGGTCTCGAACTCACAACGATCTGCCTGTCTCAGCCTCCTGAGTGCTGGGATTACAGGTGTGAGCCACCACGACCAGCGGGTTTTTTGAATCTTAATGTCTGTTTCCTTCTCTAGTTTTGTAAGTTCACAGCCATTATTTCTTCAAATAAGCTTTCTGCTGTCTCCTCCCCTCTTCTGAGACCATAATGTGAGTATTGGTCTACCTGATGATCATCCTTAAGTCCCTTAGGCTTTCTTCACTCTTCCTTCTTTTTATTTTTGCTCCTTGGGCTAGATAATTTCAAATGACTTGTTTATCAGTTTGCTACTACTTCTGCTGAATTCTTCTAGTGTGTTTTTCATTTCAGTTTTTGTATTTTTCAATTCCAGAATTTTAAAAAAAATATTTTCCCTTTGTTGATGTTCTGATTTTGTTCATGAAACATTTTCTCAAGCTTGTTGATTGTTTTTATGATAGTCAAGTCTTCTGTCAGGAATTCATACATATTTCAATTTTTTTAGGGTTGATTTCTAGATATGCACTTTGTTCCTTTGACTGAGCCTTTTTGTTTGTGTGAGCCTTGTTACTTTTATGTTTGGATCTGCACATTTGGAAAAAGAGTCACCCCTTCCAGGTTTTACAGAATAGCTTTGTACAGAGATCTTCACCAATCACAGGGAGATTCTAGAGGCCTCTCAAGTCTCTTCTGTGGATATGTCTTCTCTGCATTTGTACATGGAAATTCCTAATCAGAGGTTTTGCAGTCCCTTGTGTATGCACCCTCCTAAGTATATAACCTCTAGCTTCTTCTAGTGTCTGGTCTAAGGTACTGTGGAGGCCCTATAGTTACTGTTTTCATTTTTTGGTCTCAGCAGCTCCCAGGCCTCTAGGGTGTGCTGAGACCTATCAGTACTCTCAGTTGGGCAAGACAGAAACTAAATCTTCAGGCACCCTGGAATGGCTGTAACACTGGACAGATGATCCATTCTTTTCTTCCTTTTATCACCCAAGGGAGGCGCTTTTGGGGTATGCTGGGCTCTGTCTACTATATGCTGCTCCTTTGGTGGAGAACAAGCTGTATGGCATTCTTTGTTCTCAGTGACACCCAGACACGTACACCACACCAGATCCTTCCAGTGCTCTGACCAAAAAACTGTCTTGGGCAGGATCCTGAAATGCTAGAATGCTAGGTTCATGCTCCAGTGCTTTTCCTCCCTGGAGTGAAGCAGGAGTTGGGCGTTTCCTACTGCCTATTCTGCATTAAGCTTGGGAAAGGCAATGGTGAGTGTGTGCTAGTTCCACCAGTGCATTTGTTTTTTTTTTTTTTTTTTTCCTGAATGTGATCTGTTCACATGCACATTTCATTGGCCAAAAGAAACTAAATGGTTACTTCCAATTTCAGCTAGGCATGTATATTCCTCCACAGACAGGAAGAAGAGTATTCACAGTGTTCCTGCTTGGGATCCTTGGTGCCTCTAGGAAGCTCCCACAGATATCCCAAGCTGATGTTCTATATAACCACTGAGCACTGTCTTGGACTTGGGTGTACCCTCTTGCTGTTTCTCAATGTCTCTGGAAATAATCTTGTCTTTTGGCTTCTATATAGTATATGAGGATAGTATTGGAACATATTAGAACATATTACTAAATCCTACCAGGAAATGTAGTTTTCAGCTTTTCACCAAATTCACAGAAACTCCAGGGGAGCTGGCAGCGATGTATATATCTCACCTGGACTGCTCAGCAGCTTAACAGGTCTTGGTATTTACCTTTCCCTCTTAAGAGTGGTTTCAAGGTCCTGTGTACACCTAGCCCTTGAGCCT
>RJWT010039887.1:0-12580 GCA_004365215.1 Cuniculus paca | reverse complement strand
GTCAAAGCCATAGAATTGTAAGACTCCCTTAATTTACACTAAAAGCATGATCTGGAGCCCTGGAAATAGTGGAGAAAGGTATAATTAGCTCCATGAGGCTTTTGGGACCTAATGTATTCTGTAACTAACTCATGTTGAGTCCACACTAATTGTGGGAGCGAGGTCTGTTGAAGGGGAGCACTTCCCGCAAGTCCATATGGAAACATAAAACATAGCTGCACAGCCTCATCAAGAGGATGTTGGAAGCTGCCAGGTGGCTGATAGCAAGAAGTCAACTACCTTGCAATTTCCTTGGAGATCCATCAGAGTTTTGTGACTTCTTGGTTTTGTGGAAATTCACACCCTGGTCAGCCTAGAGTATTCTTAGGTTAGTAGGAAATTTTTCTGAAAGAAGAGGAACAAAGGAAAGTGGTCATTCAGAGATTCTCTCAACCTCCAGTTCATAGGAGCCACTAAAGATGCCTCACCTGAAGTTTATCTGTAACCTTTACAGTGGAGGAGGGCCCAAAACGTTGAAGCCAAAAATTTTCCAGGCCAAAAAAAAAAAATCATAGTAATGGAACAATTTTGAAGTGGGACAATGTGATTTTCTGTTTTCTTCTAATTCTATTAGCTGTGACTCTTGTCCCTGTTTCAAGTTTTTACCCCAACCCCCAACAGAAATAATGCAAGAGAACTAAAGTGAAGTGACCTGAGGGGCAGACTTTAGATGGTGTCATTCTCCACTGTCCTTTTAGACTTAAAAGATACTCTGCACTCTGACACTTCACTTTATAACACACGCACACACACACTTTCCCCCTCCTTTAAATGCAGTCACCTCTAGAATATCAGAGACAATCTTTATCTTTTCTTTTTTTTGACAATCTTTATCTTATAACTATTGAAGGCAGTTACACAAGAGGACGTCGAGATTGGGTTGAGACAAAGGAAATGGATGACTTTAGAGTAGCGATGACTCCAGTGTAGAAGGCATGTTTGAGTTCATAAATGTGGTAAGGACTTCAAGGAAGTACAAGGACTCAGGGGGTCTGGAGCATGTCTGTGTATTGGGGGTGGTAGATTTCAAAAACAGTAAAGCATAATGAGAACAGCAAAGGCTTTAAAATAAGGCAAATGTGGACTCTAACAACTGTTTGAACTTGGATAAATTTTATTCTGCATCTGTTTTATTTAGATGTAAAATAGAGATGATAATTTCTATTTGGTAGAGTTGCAATGAAGATACATAGTAGCTAATGTCTATGTACATCTATTCCAATTGCTGAAGTTTTATAGCTACTCCAAATAGTATTATAGTGGAAGTAGTGATAAATTCCACATTTTACCATTTTGCATATGGATAGTTCTATATTCAGGATTCATGAATAAATGCTTTCTTCTCTCATTATTCCTGCTGCCAGGACCTAAGCTAATAGTACAAATAACTTCAAAATTAGTCATACTCAGTAAACTCTTAGGCACTAACCAAGAATACTCGTGTTTGTACTTCTGTGGGAAAATGATTTTCATATTCCAGCTACTTAGTTACAGAAAACTTTAGAACATTACCTGTTTGTAAGTTGGAGATTAGGGTTACTTTTAAAATGAACTAACATTTTTTTTTAAAGATAGTTTTTTAAATATGTGTCTTTTTGGTCAAATAACTGAAGTGGCTGCATAGAACTCACTTTATAATTCCTTTATATTCATGAATGGAAGATGAAGTTGAGTTTGATATAATTCTTTTCCTCTAAGAAAATATATTATGTACCATTTCATTTTGATCTTTCCTCTGTTTAAAAGTACTTTCTCTACACCACCACAATGTGAAAAAGTAAAGCTTCTTGATACATATCTTTCAAATCTTTTGAGGATTTTATTCTGCTGGCTCTGATACCTGTACTAGGGGCTAGAATGTCATTATTCATTAACTAGTTTTGAATGTTTATTATGAGATCCTGTTTACAGATTTTATTTAAAAATAAGAATGAATTACTAGATTGGACTGTTTTATTGTTTGGTGATAAAAACTAATTGTATTTTAAACAAAATTATGTTAGAAAATTTTAATATCCTTTCTCCCTCTGCTACTCTGCCCATCAATGTTGTTTAAATTGCAAGTATATATGAAATTCTAGTACTGTAAGACAGTGGGTGTCCTAAGTGGAGTAGTGGATCTGAATTCAATTTATCCATTTTTTAGTTCACAATAGTAACAATGATCAAATGAATTATCCCCAAATTGATATTTGTAAATCATATTGAATAGTGAAAGGTGCTTATTCTAATTGCAAAAATACTTTCCTCACTCACTGATAGCATCAGAAAATCACTGAATAATTGATTTGTTTTACACAACTAATCCAAATTACAATCATAATTTATTAACTCTACATCTACAAGAAAAATAGAAAAATCTATAACCTAAGTTTTATTCTTAAAAAATACTTTGGATTCTTTTATCCACTTTCAATCACATGGAATTCATCTTTAAATTTCAGCTTTTTAAGCTACTTATGAAATGTATTTTATTAATGTCTACATTTGGACTTAAATGTTTATAATTATATATTGATACAATTAAAGCTTTTAAAGAACTTACCATAGAAAAATAATCACATTTGAGCATAGTACTAGAAAGATTATATTTTTCGCATATATTCTTAAGTAGGTGCACAAAATTATCTAGTGGAAATAAAGCTATAACAGTTGCCTCTTATCTTAATAAAGCAACTGATGTCTTTTAAATTTTTTTGCCACACTTGTGATCAAACCCAGGGCCTTGCACATGGTAGGTGAGTGATATACATTTCCAGCCCACTTGATTTCTGAACAATTTCAATGAATCATATTGTACAAGGCACAACCTAATTTTAGCTTTTCTTTCACACAGAATTATTTTGAAAACCACCCAGGTAAAATGGCTATGTATTCTCTTCTTAATCCTCTTCCCTGAAGGTCGTGTTCTTCAGTAAGGTGTTCTATAAAGAAATCCTATGACTTCAATGTAGCCATCCGTACTATTCTGTCTTTAATTTAGGCATTTTATTTACTCTGATTTGCAGTTGAATTAAATGCTGAAACCCTTGTTTTTATACTTTAAAATTAGGCAGGATTCTGTCACTGATTTCTATTTTCCATTTTAAATAATCTCAGTAACTTTAGATGTTTCCCCTGAGCATTGAGCTATTAAACTTGTAAACTAGTTTGTAATGTTTTAGTGCAAAAGTCAGAGAAGTGCCCATTACCAGCTGAATTCTTGTCAGGGGTGAATGATGTCAGCATTGAAGGGACTTTACACTGGCAGGCTTGATGGAATGGGGGCAGCCAATGGGTTAATAACAGGCTGGCTGGGGAGCCCGCCTAATCCTATACATGCAGCTGAATGGTGGAGGTGTTATTATTAAGGTATATCCTCTGAAAGCTGAGGAAGGGAAAGAGAATTTTAAAAAGTTAGAAAGTTACGAGGACTTCAGAAGATCACTCAGTTCACTTTTTCAACCTTACCTTAAAAATGCTATATTTGGCCAATTATTTTATATTTTCTCTATTAGTAATGTCTCACTCAAAGCTAAGTTTGATCAACCAAGTAAATTTTGTGGACAATGGCAGTTACATGAACATTCAAGACACTTATTTATAAATTAACTTTTCTCAAATGAAAGTGCTGCTGTTTGCCATTATTACACTGGGTGTGTTTTATTATAGGCAAAGACTTTAACATTTAGCAAGAGATTTGGCCTTTTGTCTGGTATTTTTGTGTCTGGAAGGGAGCCCACCCTTGTCACACTGTGTACTCTGTATGAATCAGTATGGTCCTAATGTTCCCAATTGTGCCATTTCTAGCAGTTCCCATCCAAGAACTATGTATTTTTCAACTCTTCAAATTAGATTTTATTATTTATAAGTTTTATATTTTAATATGTAATTTTATTCCTTTGTGAAAGTCCAAAAATAATTTTATTGTAAAGCACTCCAGTCAATACTAGGGCTATTTTCTTTTGTCTTTCTTTCTTTCTTTCTTTCTTTCTTTCTTTCTTTCTTTCTTTCTTTCTTTCTTTCTTTCTTTCTCTTTCTTTCTTTCTTTCTTTCTTTCTTTCTTTTTATTTAGTAATTTTTTTTTATTTTAGTACTGGGACTCAAACTCAGGACCTTGCACTTGCCAGGCAGGTGCTAGGCCACTGAGCTATACCCCTGGACCACTGGGGCTATTTTCAAAGAAAGTTTTTACTAATATACTTGTATTAGTCGCTAATTTTGTATCTGAAGATTTGTAACATTTCCTGTAACTTCGCTACAAAAGCAAGTAGGGAGTCTCACTTCATGTATAATGAACTACACTCTATTGATGATTTCGGTTTTATGGTATTTCAATGTATTAATATGTAAGCTTGTTCTTTATCAATTTAGGAATTTTTATTTTATGAGCTTAAAGAATATGTTTTCTGTAAGATTGCACATATCATTGTAGTAAGCAAGGCTAGCGTGTTTTCAAATAGAAAATAATTTGATCAAATGGAATTTATTTACTCAAGTCCAGGAGAATCTGGGTTTGTGAGTTAAGGTCTGCAATTCCCTACTGCTCTGAACCATGGAGCTATATATCAATTATTCATAAGGAACTTATGCAGTCTTTATTTCACAAAGAACTCTTTTAGGTTATTCCTATATTCAAGCACAGATTTTGTTAAGAGGTAACATTTGTATACAAGAGAAGTTAGCTACAGATATAGCGTATGCCAAATCGAATGAGATGCAGAGGGACTCAAAGACAAGATAGAGTAGTAGGCATGAGAAAAATTATTATACTGCAGGCTACCTCACTTAAGGAAAGCACTACATGAAAGCTGAACTTTACTTTGAAATAGTAAAATTCATGTAGGCAGAGAATGGGCAAAGGAACATTTATGTAGAGTAAAAACAGAGTTTTTAGCAAAAAATGTAAGTTAATAGGTTTTGATAATCAATCAGATTGCCTGAAATGAAATTAAATAGGTTAAAATAGATTAAAAGGTTAAAAGAGAATTTACTGGTTTTACTGGGCTGAAGGTATTTTAGCCCTAAGTTCAAGAACAGTCTTATCAGTTATATTGTTTTAGAAAGAGTTGATCAAATAGAGACGAATAGGTAATTCAGATAGCTACCTGTTAAGAGAAATTGTAACTGTAAATGTTTAGTATGATGTTTTTCATTAATGATGTTCTATGATGTTCACTGCTTTGAAAAATTGCTCATAGAATTGAACACCATTAATACTTATGACATATTATGGACAAAATAATCTCTTCCATGCCCATAACTACTTTTTACTTGCTGTTTCTAAATATACAGTGATATGTTTAAAACATTATTTTCTCATCATTGATATTAATTATTGAATTCTTTTATAGGAAAATTTTAACCTAAATAATAAAGTACCTATATGGTAACAGATAACTATTATACCTAGTTATAGATATATGTATACCTATTTCATGGTTATCTTATTACAATATTCATACCAAAAGGAAATTTCCTGTTTAATTAGTTGTGATCCAAATATTTTGTTACTGTCTAAAGTTAATATTCAAGTTTAATAAGAACTATTAGTCCTGGTAGTTCAGTCTTAATTTTCTTGAAAGTCTTTATTTTCTTAGAAGGACACATCAATTTCCTTTCTATGGATTCTTTCTCATGGTTGACAAATCATGGATCTTGGTTACAGAAAAGTATTATTGAAATTCCAGTAGCAAAGCTTTTACTATGACTTTCATCTTAAAAATTGATCTGAAGTAGTCCACACATACACATGCACAATGGATTTGTATCAATTTAGAAGAAATGAATTAAAGGATTTTCATTTAGTAAACAAATATTCACTAAATATGTATTATGTTCTGGGTATTATCCTGAGTGCTTTGACTATATCATGAAAACATGACAACTCCTGAAATCAGATCCTCATGTAGTTAAATTCTAATGGGAAGAAAAGTAATAAAAATTAACAAACAAGAGTACAAGTACATTTCATTAGATGGCTGTAAGTGCCATTGAGAAAGTAAAATGCAGAGAAGCTATGTCAATGAGTACTCTTGCTTTACTTTCTTAACTGAAGAATGTACTTTGTTGAAAGCTGGTAACTGATCAGAGACTCAACATCTATCCATGCAGATCTATGAGTGAAGAAACTTTATGATAAAAGAAACAGCCAGTACAAAGACTCTGAAGACAAACTTAATAGAAGTGTTTTAGGAGTAGGAAGGGAGACATCGTGGATAGAGCAAGTGAGGGAATGTAGGCAAAGGAGAAGATGAGGTCAGAGAGATTGCACAGAGCCAACCATGGGTAGCATCACGGTCCACTGTAAGTTCTCAACTGTTTCTCTGAAGGTGTATGAAAGGGGTCAGTGAAGAATTGTATGCCTAAAAGTGACAGATTATAACTTATTTTCAAAAGGATAATGCTATCTGATATATGGGAATAGAAAGTGGAAACAGAACAGTTTGGAGACTGTTTCAGTAATTCAGGAAGAAATAACATAACTTTGAACACAGGGGAGCAGTGAGGTAGCAAAAATGGAAAGAATTTCCCAGTAGGCTGAGATCTGAGAAAAACTACTCCAGAATTGTGGCTGAGCTCCACAAAGAATGTGTGGTCCATGAAATGACACGAGAAAGACCAAAGTTAGAGATGGGGATGGGGAGCGATGAGCTCAGGAGCTCATGCATCTGTTCAGTTTAAGCTACCTGTCAGGTATTCAAGTGGAGAGGTGGAGTGGGTACTCACATAAACCAATCCAGATTTGGAGAAAAAGTTCTGGGATACAGATGTAAATTTTGGAGTTGTCAGCTTATAAGTAAAAATGGAGAGTATAACCAAGAGTGTAAAATACATAGAGTACAGAAGACAAAGGTCTGAGCTCTGCATGATTCCAATGTTAATAGTCAGAGGAAGGATAAGGAAGCAGAAAAGGTGATCAAAATCGGGAGCCAAGTAATACAGTACTCTTCCTATTCTCTAAAAGTTGTAAGTAAAATTTCATCTACAAAATCACATCACTGAAGTAACCTAAAAAAAATCGCTTTTGGTAATGTTCTTAGTTCAAAAAGTATCATCCTCTTCAGAATTTCATTTATTCTTTTCCACAACCCTGTGAGGTAGGTCAGGTTGGCATTATTAACTCCATTGTGACAAATGTAAGGAGAGAATTAAGAAGATTTGCACATTTTTTGAGGTCTTATAGGGACTGTGTGGGTTCTGAGTGAACTTGACTGGTGTAGTTTTGACACCATGGCCCATGATCTTTCCATGATGATCTACTGCACAGTCCCACACACTCACAGCTAACACTGGTCCAGTTTGCCATATGGGAAGATAGTTCTGTCACAGAGGTTCATGGCATGGTGGTTTAGTTTAGCTTTGTAACTCTATTTTTATTAAAAATAGTTAAAAGCAGAAAATAAAAGTAAAACTTGCCCTTAATTACATAATTTTCTTTGCAACACTCCTACTTTAACCCATCCAGTTTCCTTTCCTTAGGAATAAATAAATTTGGGATATAAACTTCCAGCTATTTTCCTATATTAATATAAATATATTCTCTTAGTGCCCTCTGGGTCTTCTACATATTCTTGGGCTTATTTCCCACTTGGATATTTCCTACCTAACAGTTCTCTGAGAGGAAGGGAGAGTAGAGGAAAGGTAAAGATAAAGATGCAACTGGTGGCTTGTCATTCACACCAAACTTTTTTGGGTCCTTTCTCTTTTTCCTATGGCTGCTTTCTGGATGTTTATATCCCCAAATACTATCATTTCGGCTCATCTTTTCCACTGAACAACCTATTTATTATTCTGTTTGGGTGATGGTAAAGTTGCTATAGCTAATCTCTTCAAAGAAGAAATTCTACATTACTTATCTTCAAAAACCGCTAAATCCTTGTAGCTATCATTGTTTTATTTTCAACATGTCTTAATTACCTTAAATACAGAGTATAAGAACTATACATATTGGATAAGCTTATGTAAATTGGTACTCATAAGAAGAAAATATTTTCCATAAAATTAGCACTATGTACAAATACATCGAGCTAACTACTGAAGCGTGATGATTCTGTAAGATAGTAAGTGTAATTCTGCAAGTGCCTTTATTTACATACATGTGGAAAAAAGATCAGAACATGTGTGGTCATGATATTTTTATATGAAAAATACTTTCATATATGATAAAATCCAAACTATCAGCACTGCACTTACTGAATTTTCTCTTGACCCATCATATTGCATGTTCTGCATTTTTCAACAACTGTCACCTCATCTCTATTATTTTTACCACAAGATCCTAATTTTTTTTTTATGGAGTCTAACTTACTAGTGTCCTTGGCAATACATTTTACGGCACTTGCATTTACAGTAATAGTTTGGGCAACTTGTAACTTAAGACCATGACTAGGAAGCATTTTGTTAGTGTAGGTCCAAATCTTCATAAACATGGTCGATTTTATTATAAGCAATAATTGTTAGCATAGATACAATGAATGTCTTTAACCTAAAGCAATATCTAGATTTCCTCACAGTTTTATTAAAAAGCAAATTTAAATTCACAGATATATAGGTATAAAATTCTCATGATGAAGAGAAACTAATAATTTTATTAGAACTATAGTTGCAGAAATGCAATCTCCTGTACATAAAATTTATATCAGTGCTCATGTATTTTTATGTATTTCTGTATTCCCTAAAACTACCCCAAAAAAAACCTTAGTAGCAGAATATTTTTGCCTACTTTATTCAACCATTCTATCACTCATAAAAGCAAACATAGTATAGTAGTGTAAACCAGTGCTTCTCAAGCTTGGCTGCATGGACAAAAAGAAAATATAGGCATGGCACTCACACTCATTGAAAAGACTCTAATTTAATTGGTCTGTGGCAATTTCCAGTGACATATTTTTTAAAACTCTACAAATGATTCTGATGTGTGCAAGGGTTGAAAATGACTGAAGTTTATGAAGGAACATAAACAGAAGTGTTTTGACATATAATTTTAAAAATATTGAACAACAGTTCATTAGTTGCAGTATTCACCGAAATGAAAGAAAAATTAGTAAATTTAAATGGAATAATATTTTTGAAAATGTGACATGACAGATTTTTAGGCATTAAGACCAACATAAAGGACTGGGAATTTGGGGGTCAAAAGATATATCATATAAAGATTTATTAAAGATATTTTTGCCTCCGTGGCCACTTGGAGAAGAGGACACATTTCTTGAGGAAAAGGGAACATTATGCATGATGGTAAAGTTAATTTCCATTTACAGTGAAGTCAAATTCTAAAGAGTAATTTTCTTTCTTCAAAACACTAATTTGGTAAGGATGCATTTTAAACAGTACTACAGTATTGCAATAAGGAAGAAGGTCTTGGGTACCTTGAATTTGACTTAGATTTGTGTACAGGTGACTGGACATTTTCAACGCAGAATGACGAAGGTGAGGATAGCGAGCAGGGGGCAGTAGAGTCAAGAAAATGAAAGATTACAAAGGGCTGTCTGCATAAGTGTCAATTAGCTGTGTCAGTTGGCAATTATCAGAGTTAGGATTCTGTCCTCCCACAGAGACTGAGAGACTGGATGACTATATTTTAAAGAAATGACTTTCAAGTCCTTGAGAAAGACCCTTTTGAATCATAGGGGATACACATAGATCTCAGAAGGACAGAGAAAGGACTGACAATGTTAGTAAGTACTCTAAGACAGTGTCAGAGGCTGATCAGATTTCTGCTAGGACAAACTGTGAATTCTCTTGGGAGCCTTGTCCTCTTTTAAGCAGTTCTGGAGGGAGTAAGGGTAGGTAGCATCATCCTAAGTATGTGTCCTTGAGCTGTTAGAAACTACATTAAAATTTGCTTAAGTCTTTTAATCTGAGAACAGGAGGTGGACAAAATCTATCCTATCACCATGCCTCATGGTGTTCTATTGGCCCAGAATACTCTCCTGCTACCTCATCTGCCCCTGAATAATTGTACAAGGCTTTGGGGTTTCAGATAAAATGTTTCTTCTTCTAGGAAGCTTTCCATAGCTATCTCCATTTTCTGAGTATGAATTATGTTAGGAATCCATGTTACCCTAACTCTGAAACATACAACTGTCATTTTAAAGAACTTATTTGTGTTTATTAGATTGTAAATTTCATGAAGGCACAATTTGTTCAATTTAAGCCAATGCTATTGGTTTAACTGCTAGCCTAATAAGCAGCACATGTTAGATCTCTGTTGAATGAATACATGTTGATTTTATCCAACACTATTCTGAGTTAGTAGCATGTTCAGTCGGAAGATTGAGTAATTTTAAACTCACTTGAAGCAAAGTTCTTCACAGTGTTTGGTGTTGCCTTGTTAAAAGTGTAACCAAAGTCTTCATCTTTACATCTAAGCAGAACATGGCATTTCTCATTTTACCTTTACCAGCCTCTATGTGGCCCAGCTTCTTCAGTCACCTGCTCTTTGCCTTCTCTACTGTATATGGTTCCAAACTGTGTTTCCCTAACCACCATGTTTGTTGGGTACTAGTTTCCAACCATAGTCTGCGTTTGCTTCTCTTATTTCACTGTCTTGAGATTTCCTGGTAATTAACTTTTCTCTGCTTAATCAGGGACCCAAAAGTCTTCAACTGGGTAAAGCCATCATCTTACTTAGGAACCACTTCTGACCTCCACTTGCACTGGTGGTAGGCTGAAGAGCAAATGTGATAGCACCTGTGTGTAAGCTTCCAAAGTCAGTTGAACTTCTTTATTTGATTCAACATTTAGTCACATTGTCTGGGCATCTGCTCATATTTTCCCACATCTAGAACCTAGGCAGGACAAATAAGTGTTGGTTGTTTCTGGCATTTAACATTAACGTTAGCATTAGAAATTAACATTAGCTGTTTGTGATACATCTGTCAATCTTATCTAAAAGTAATATTGCCTCCTATTAAAAGAGTTTTAATCACAAAATCCAAGTACAATCTCCTCAAGGTAGTGAAGACTAAATGTTAATTTAAAATTATATTAACAATTTGGTATGGGGCTATGAATTCTTTACAATAAATATCAACTTCTGCAGAGAGTTTCTGCTTGAGTTTAGGGCATATGGAGTTTACAAATTAAGAACTGTATGTTTTTCTCAAATTTTGTACAGTAATAACAATAAAAGATTGTACTGTGTTTTTGATTAGGTTAGAGAGTGAATATAGGCTGTGCATAAATTCACAGGATGTAAACTTGCACTGTAACATATTTTCCGTAGCATGGTATAAGAATAAGCTTCGAAAAACAAATGAACACTTTTCCTTCAGAGGTCCTTTAGTTAATTTTCTTTTCTTTTCTTTTTATTTTGAAGAGAATAAAACAAATACAAAATAAAACAGAATGTTCAATCAAAACAAAGCAAAGAATGTCATACAAGACTTTAAGACAAAACAAAAATAGACCAACAATGATTACCATGTTGCCCCTTGCTCTTTTCAAAATAACTTCCCATACAATAAGGAATAATAAGATCAAACACAACAGAACAGAATAAAACCAATCAATATAAAACAATGAAAGCAATACAGGACTTCAAAACAAGGCAGTTGAAATACTACAGTGGCTACCGTAATGTATCTTGTTATCTTCAAAGTAGCTGTTTATATCCTCAAACATAATAAAAACAAACAAAACAAAATAGAATAGTCAATCAAAACAAAATAATGAACATGATACAAGACCTCATAACAAGATTAAAGGAAATGAATAATTGCTACCATAATGCCTCTTGTCACCTTCAAAATAACTGCTTATGCCCTCAAGTATAATGCAGCCAAATAAAACAGAATAGAATAAAACCAATCAAAGGAAAACAATAAAAGCAATACAGGACTTCAAACAAGACTGCAGGAATACAACAGAGGCTATCCTGATGCATCTTATCTTCAAAGTAGCTGCTTAGACCTTCACACATAACAAAATCAAACAAAGCAAAATAGAATAAAATCAATCAATAGGAAACAAGTAAAGCAATAAAGGCTTTGGAACAAGATAATAGGAAAACAATAATGACTGCTATAATCCATTTTGTTATTTTTGCAATAGCTGTCCATCCCATCAAATATAATAAAATCAAAGATAACTAAACAATAAAACTTGGTTAAACAGAACCATGAGATCAATACAGGGCTTCAAAACAGAATTATAGATTAACAATGGCCCTTGCCTTCCCCCTGGAGACATCTCCTCCCCTTTCACCTTCACAACCTCTATTTTGTATTTTGGATCCCACTAATTTCCCCACTTTCTTATAGTAGGGAGACAATACAACGTTCACCCATGTGACTTTGAACCTTTTCACCCATAGGTGTGCTCTCAAGTTGTATCCATTTACCTACAAGAGTCTCAAGATTATCTTTCTTTATAGTTGAGTAGCTTTCCATTGTATAGAAATGGCATATCTTTCCTTTCCCTTCTGCAGTAGATGGGTAAGCTACCCCTACTGTTTTTTTCCTGGTTCCCTGTCACACAGAGCATTGTTCTCTCTCCCCTGACTCTCAATCTATGAATTCCATTTTGAGTTAAATGTGTTTGTTGGATAAAACATATT
>RJWT010039886.1:0-12590 GCA_004365215.1 Cuniculus paca | reverse complement strand
ATTGAGGGGATCAATAGTTCCAATTAAAATACATTTCTTGAATTATTTTTCTTTGTAATCTATAAAATATTGGCATTTGTTTTTGGCCCTGCTAAGATTCCAAACCAAAACCTCCTGTATGATGAGAAATGCTCTGCTACTGATCTACAGCCCAAACCCAGTGTAAGGAATTTTAGAAGTGTTTTCTAATCTACAATTGATTCAATTTTTTTTCCACAAAATGAAAAAATAATTTTTAAAAGCACATATTAATAGTCTTATATTTCAGCAGGAAAACTGAATTAAGGTAGTTCTGTTTTTCTTAGTGTAATAAAAATGGAATGAGAATTTACATTTTCTCTAGCATTATTCTTCTCTTCCTGATATCCTGAGCTTGCTTATTATATTCTTGCTACTTGGAAGTTACTGGGCTTTTCACTGATAGGAATGCCAGGACACATGTTACTTAATCCTAAATATCTTCCATTTGTTGTTGAGGGGAAAAATGCCCTTAGGGGAAAAAGGAAAACACAGGAAAAATATTTACAGACCATAAGCACATCTTTATTCAGGTAGGGTTTAATATGCTTTTACTTGTTTTATCCAGCATGTTCAAAATCTCTCTGTTATGGTTTGTGTCTAGGTGGATCCCCAAACCTCATGTAGTCATGGCAGTGGCTGAATCTAGCATTTGTGATTGGCTTGTTGTCTAGTGCTGGGATTGGCAGTGTGAGTTCTGCACCCGCCACAGATGGAGCACTGGCATACAATGTAAGGTTGGGAAGGAGGCATGTTTTTCCTTCTTTTGTCCTGTTTGCTCTTGCCACTTGCAGCAAGGCTGCCCCTCAGCCACACCATTCTGCCTTGGAACCAGCTAAGTATGGACTGAAACCCCCAAAGCTGTACGAATAAACCTTTGCTTCCTTCATTTTGGGTATCAGGTATTTTGTCTCAACAATGACAGAGAAATAACCAAGACACTCTCCATTTTCATTTCCTTACTGACACCCATGAGACACTGATGTGTTTCTAAGATACATAACAAGGAAGTCAGTGCTCCAACCCTTCATAATATTATATTAAAGTTTTTAGCTAGCATAATTAGGGAAAACGAACAGGCTCATGAAAATTAAAAAAAACCCTTAAATCATAGATGATATAATATCCTACCTCATAATCCATAGAGATTTAATAATAAAACTAATGAGTATAATTCAGTTAGGTATGAAGGCAAATTAACGCTTAGAAATAAATACAAAATATAACTAATTACAAGATATAAGCCTCATTTACAATTGCAGCAAGAAGATCTAATACATGCCATTGCATTTTTGAAATGTGAAAAACCTGTGTGAGCGAAATATTTAAGTACTCACAAAGATATAAAAGACAATGTAAAACAAAAGATATAAAGCAGATATTGAACAAAAGATAGGTTTTTTATAAAATCACTCAAAATTTAAATATAGTAGTTCTGTGTATTGTATAATTTTAACACAACACCTATAAAATTACCAAAAGATATTTTAATTTTTGCTTCTAGAACATATTTTCAACTTTATACAGTATCAGTATACATGAATTAATGATGTACACTCGAAGCACATGTATCAAAAATGCCCAAAATCATTAGTATTAGCATATGTATAAAGCTTTGAAACTCTCAACATACTCAGTATAAGAAACATTTCATTCATTTTCTGTTCTGTTGATCTCTCACCATAGGCAGTAATGGATTTGCATTTTTTGCAAGTAGATTGATGGCATTTTATATGGATTCATATAAAAGGAATCACACAGTATGTATTAATTTGTGCTTGGTTTTTCTTTACTCAAAATAGTGGTTTAAATATTATTTCATGAATTCACATTTATTTCTTAGTAAGATTGCATTGTTCTAATATACTCCATTTATCTGTTGATGATCATTTAAGTTGTGTTATGCTATTACAAGTAAAGTTGCTATCAACTCTCGTTACATCTTTTTTAACTACATTGTCAATCCTTTTGAGAAAATACCTACAAGTGGAATTGCTAGATTGTATGATAGCTGTGAGCTTAACCATTTGAAGAAAACAAGAGACATTAAGGTAGCCATTGTTAATTTCCTGTCATTTTTTGAAGGTCTGTATTGCTTGCATTGTTCTGTTCTGATCTGCTTTGCTGTCTTTTACTGTTTTGTTTCATTTTGTTTTTATTCTCTTTAAAATTAAAAAAAAACTTCCAGTTTTCCAATTTTCAATTGTTTTTGTTAGTTTCATGAAGCAGGGCCTCAATATGTAGTTCAGGGTGGCCTTAAACTCACTATTCAGTCTAGGCTGGACTCCAACTGAGAGTCACCTCCTGCCTCAGCCTAAAGTGTGACAGGATTACATGCATGTGCCATTACACCTGGCTAAATGAAGCAAATATGCTTTGATCAGTTACGGGTGAGAGTTTTAGTTTGTCTGTTTCATAACCAATATTTGATTTTCTTTTCCCTTGTTTGAATGTGTGTACATTAGCATATCATAGTTTTGGTTTGCTCTCTGGTGACTAATGATAATATACTAGTGATATGTATTCAGATGCTTATTGTTTACTTGTCTTTTTATAAAAAGATTTGATTAAATTATTTTACATTTTTGTTGAGTTTTTGAGTTGTGATTATTGAACTATATTTAAATATTTATCCTGAGTGCAATCCGTTTCTAAATGTAGGACCTCTCAGACATGTGCTCGGCAAATATGTTGTCCCAATTTATGTCTTCTTTGCATATTCTCAATGCATCTTTCAAATAAAATATGTATTTAATTTTGTTGTTCATTTGAACATTTTTAACTTATGTGTGTATGTTTCAGTAAAAGAAAAAATCCTTTACATGCTTTGGTATTACCAAAAACATTCTTCAACATTTTACTCTAAAAATTTTTATACTTTTAGTTTTGAAGTCCTGTATTGTTCTTATGGTTCTGTTTAGTTTGATTTTATTGTTTAGTTATGTTTGATTTTATCATATTTGATAGCATGGACAGCTATTGCAAAAATAACAAAATGGATTATAGCAGCCATTATCGATTTCCTATTATCTTGTTCCAAAGTCTTTATTGCTTTACTTGTTTCCTTTGATTGATTTTATTCTATTTTGCTTTGTTTGATTTTGTTATGTGTGATGGTGTAAGTAGCTGCTTTGAAGATAAGATGCATCATGATAGCCTCTGTTGTATTCCTGCAGTCTTGTTTGAAGTCCTGTATTGCTTTCATTTGATTGCTTTTATTCTATTCTGTTTTATTTGATTGTATTATACCTGAGGGCATGAGCAGTTATTTTGAAGATAACAAGAGGCATTATGGTAGCCATTATTGATTTCCTTTCATTTTGTTTTGAGGTCTTGTATCATGTTCAGTGTTTGGTTTGATTGACTATTCTATTTTGTTTTGTTTGATTTTATTACGTCTGATGTTATAAACAGCTACTTTGAAGATAACAAGATGCATTATGGTAGCCGCTGTGGTATTCCAACTGCCTTGTTTTTGAAGTCCTGTATTGTTTTCATTGTTTTGTTTTGATTGGTTTTATTCTGTTCTGTTGTGTTTGATTTTATCATGCCTGATGGTATGGGAAGTTATTTTGAAGATAGCAAGGGGTAACATGGTAACCATTGTTGGTTTATTTTTGTTTTGTTTTGAAGTCTTGTATGACATTTTTTGTTTTGTTTTGGTTGAACATTCTGTTTTATTTTGTATTTGCTTTATTCTCTTCAGAATTAAAAAGAATTTTGTAATTTTAGACTTTACAATTTAGGCATATGAATAATTTTTAGTACATTTTGATACTAGCTTTGTTTATTTTTATGGGTCCTCATGTGACTGTTTTCCATGTTGTCCAGATATGTGCTTATAATTGCTGCAAAATGTGAATTTGCTGTTTACTTTTAGTGATAGCAGCAGAACAAGGCTATTTAATACTCAGGTTTATACAGAACAAAGCTTTGCAGGGGCCAGCGATTTAGCTCAGTGGCATAAGCATCTGCCTGGCAAACACAAGGTCATGAGTTCAATTCCTGGTACACACACACACACACAAAAAAAGCTATGCAAATGTAACCAGAAGATCAACTAAAACCAGAGAGGGAATGAGAACTATCATATATTAAAATTTCTAAAATTAAAAATGTGCTAATACTTCACCAAGAGGAATAAAATACAATGGGATAAATTATCCAAAAATGGAACTAAGAGTATATACAAATTAAGTGTGTAATATAAATAGTATCTAAAATAGCTGCAAAGAAATAAATCATTTCAATAAATAATTCTGGCAGAATATAACACTGATAGTGAAAAGGAATAAATGAAATTCATACCTATATCCCATGCAACAATAAATCTTAATCCTAATATGAAAGTCATATCTAAGTGATATTTGCTCCAAGAATTCAATGTTTTCTTAACTTCTGAAACTCAATCAATATAATAAAATATTTTAAAAAATTTTGATAGTTTTAGAAAAACTTGGTAAATGAAACAGTATTATTTAACCCAATAATATTATTTTCTGATTTAAAAATAAAACCTCTCAACAAACCAGTAATATCAGAAATTTCTCAATCTGTCACAGAACATTTAACATCATACTCAATTGTAAACTACTGAATGATTTCCTCCTAAGAACACCAATGACAAGCCGGGCGTGGTGGCTCACGACTGTAATTCCAGCACTCGGGAGGCTGAGACAGGCGGATTGTTGTGAGTTCGAGACCAGCCTGGACTACAACGTGAGTTCAAGGCCAGCCTGAATGGCATAGTGAAACCCTGTCTCAAAAACAGGGCTGGGGATCTAGCTCAGCGGTCTAAGCGCCTGCCCGGCAAGTGCAAGGTCATGAGTTCAATCCCCGGTGCCAAGAACACCAATGACAAAAGTGTCTCTCTATCTTCATCATTTCTAAAGATTTTATTGGATATTTCTAGCACTGCAATAACTCAAAGTGTCAGTGCTGACATAGGGAGTAAACAAATTGAAAAAGAAGATATAAAACTGTCTGTAGAAAATATAATAAATTCTCAAAATACCTACTATAATAAATTTAGTTAGCAAAGGGTTAAGGTAAAGTTTTCTATGCAAAAAGAAAGTGCATTTCTAAGTAACAACAATGAGCAACCAAAAACTGAAATTGAGAACCAATTAAAAGAATATCAAGCAAGTAGGAAATGCTTAGGAATATATTTTACAAAATATCTCCACATGAAAGAAAAAACTACAAAACATTTCAGAGAGATTTAACTCCATGATGTGTTGTGCTATGTTCCCAGTTTGGAATTTTGGTGTCCCTTGTTAATAAAACCTTCCAAAATGATTTTTACATTCAACACAATAATTGTTCAACAAAATTTATGCATATAAAAGTTGGGGTCCTGGTTCTAAGAGTTTTATCAAAAAGCAAAAGACCTAGAAGAGTCATAACAGCATGGAAAAGAAGAAAAATTTTAGAAGACTTACAATACTGAACTTCAAGAGTTATTATAAAATTAGTAGAACAAGACAATGTTATATTGACATCAAGATTAACAAAATGAGAAGTGGAATAGAATAGAAAGACCAGAAAGATATGCATTTGTGGACAAATTATTTTTGAGAACAATGCAAAGCTAATTCAGTGGAGACTTTTCAACCAACATCATGGAAACAATACCAAAATAAAACAAAGCATGGGATTTGATATATGCTTTGTAGTTTGTGCCCATTATGCCATATACCTAAATGTATAACATGAACCTGTGAAATTTCTAGAATGACAGTTTTAAGCATTTTTGTGACCCTGGTTTAGACAAAGCTGTCTTAGATATAAAACTGAAGACATAATTCATGAGAAAAAACATTGATAAATTGGACTTCATTAAAATCATGAGCATTTGATTCTAAAAAGAATTAAAATAATCCACATGGAGGGCTAAAATATTCCAAATCAGGTATCTGGTACTTAATATGCATCATATATAAAGATCTTTCAAAACAATAATATAGAAGAAAAACATTTTGAGATAGAAAATATTTGAGCAGACTGGGAGTGTGCTTGTGTGTGTGTGTGTGTGTGTGTGTGTGTGTATTATGAAAGATGAGTAGCATCATTAATCAAGTAAACATAAGCCAACTCACTGAAAAATATCACTATACATAATTAGGAGAGGTAACAATCTGACAAAAATTAACATCAGATGTTCTTGAGGCAGTAGAGGAATTGACATTCTCATGAGTTGTTGAAGAGATTGCTGGTAAAGATACATTCACAGTTATCAGGGATATGATTTGGATATATTTAGGAGACATTTGCTTTAGGCTATCAGAGATCTTCAGGGACACAAAGACTACTGAGATTAATTTAAGTGTCACATATTCTCTCTGGGATCATTAACATGTTCACTCAGGCAATGACACAGAAATATAATTCTGAAATTGTGTTATGCAAGCTCAAAAATTTAGTTTGTTCAAGATATATGTCAAAATACTTGGAAGAAGTCTGTATTTTGAGATAAGTCAGTATCCATCATTATGTAAAAATAGTCCCTTTGCTTTGTATTACACATCTTTCAGGGTATTATTAAAGGCATTCATAGCCCATGAATATGTGTCATTGTCACAAACATCAGGCTCACAAATGACATTTTTGACTCTTTTTGCTCTCAGTTATTTTACATTTCTTGGATATATGAGAAACACTCAACATTCTCTGAGCATCACTATTGTACACAAATCGCTTCTAAGCTGGCCAGAAATAAATTGTATATGTTATTCTAAAGCAACAAAGCTACCACCAACATCATCAATATACAGGACAATTTTTCAGAAAGATACTTGTATGAGTAAAAGGAAAGAAGAGATATGAACAACAGGACATTACTTACGGGACTGACATTGGGAAAAATTGTCAAGTTTATTAATCCCTTACTTCTTAATACACCTCATAATTTGCAATTTGCATTGGAAAATATATCTTCATATGACTTACCTGTACAGAAGGTGGGACTCTTTTACCAAGGAACAATAAAATTCAGTAAATTTACACTGACTTGAATACAGATATAAGTAGAAAAGCAAAAATGTAGTCAGAATTTATCAAGTATCAGTCCATGTAAATTTTTATTCTTATATCAATAATTCATGGAAAGAAATTCAAAATTTTGTTCACATAATGTCTCAATTTAAAAAAAATTTGGATCACAAGTATTGTCCTTCAGCTTCTAGTGTAAGCATTTTTATCATAAAAGTTACAGCACTAAGAAATTTGAAAACTTTTACTTGAATTCTTTATTTTATTGGTGAGAAATTTGAATCTCTGCATCTCCATGACTTCCTCAGAGTCATGCAATTATTTAGATCAAATAAATAATATATATGTATGCATACATAAATTGTGTAGTCCAATGTTCACTATATAGTGAGCCTCTATACGGTATTGCTGGTTATAGTGCTATAAAAATGTAGTTGCTGTAGTTGATGCTATTATTAGTAGGGGAAAGTTAAAACTAAAACATGCAAATAAATAAATCTAGTTTTCATCCTGGTGTATTAACTTATTGTTTATGAACAAACTGCACTAGCATTTTTGTGGTGCTTTTTAATTAACTTCATTAAAGAAGGTAATTTGCTGTTGGAAACTTTAGAATAATTTGTAGTCTAACTTAGGATACCTGAGCAGTGTGGTTTGGATCTCAAATGTCCCTCAAATGTCATAAGATAAATGACTTCATTCCATCTGACGGGCATTTGGGAGGTGACTAGGGAATATGGCCTCTGACTAGTCCAATGGACCAATTTACTGATAGATCAATAATTTGATGGCATTATTTGGAAGTACTGAAATCAGGAGAGAGGACTAGTAGAAGGAAGTGTGTTGTGGGTATGATCTTCAGAACTATGTGCTGCCCCAGCCCCTTCCTCTGTGGTTCTTCATTTCTGGTGGGCTGAAGTGGGCAACCTCCTGCACACTCTCACTGTCATCATGCTCTTCTGCCACATCTTGGACCCAAAGTAGAGGACATAGAGGATCCTAGGGTGAAACCTCTGAAATTAGGAGCCAAAAGAAATGTTTTCTATGTTAAGTTGTTTTACCCTTGTCATAGTAATGCAAAACCAACCAGCACACTGAAATGACTCTTTAATGCTGCATCTCTGGCAGTGACTTTACACAATCTGTCCTGGAATAGGAAGCAGCTTGGACAGATGTAGTGAAAAAAATCAATGAAAGGTACTTAAGCTACTAATGACATAAACTGTAGTCAGTAGAATCCTTGTAGGAGTGGAACAAGAATAATGACTAAATTCTCAAAATTAAAGATCTCTTCAATGGGAAAAACTTAATGGAAAATTTTTCTCAGAGTCACAGAAGACTTCTGACTTGAGTTCTCCTCGAAGAAACACAAACAGAACATTATACCTCACTCTAACCTTTTTATAATTTTTGGAATTCCAAGACCATAAAATTTCAGTGAAGGAGTACCATGGGGTTACCAAAATTTACATTTGTGAAATAAGGATAACACACAAATAACCAATCAAATAACAACAAAAATGTAACTATTTTATGTGGTATTAGAACCATGTTAAAAACTAAATACTACTTTGAACTCTAAGATAACTTAGAAGATAAAAATCACAATGTCTCATTCTATATATACCCTTCAGCTACAGGTTTTTTAAAAAACTAATCAGGAACTAACTTCCAACTTGCTTCAGAAAATCATTAGTCTAATTTTATTGTGCTACAGATTACTCATTGTTACCTTGAGAATAACAAAAAGAATTTCTTCTAGAAACTTACTGTACACTCTTGGGACAGAGCAAGGCATGATCATTTTTGCAGAGGATTATGAAATACTGAGCACTCTTACCGTCTCTGGGCTCAATGAGTCTTGTGGGATTTGCATTAGGATGGTATATTTTGTATACATAATGAGATCCTTCAGCTTGCTAGACCTTAATAAAATCTGGGTTTCATATCGCTCTTTTGAAGATAGAGGAAGCTAGATACCATGATCTGCTTCCAGGTACGAGTGGTTGTACTATCAGATGAATTGCATGTTTTACTTGTAATCAACAAAATAATTCAGTTTTGATACATAAATGTACATCAAGCAGTCAGATAGAAATTGTTTGATGGCTACAACACTGACTTTGACATGAGTGTGGTGAGCGAATTCTGAGAACTTTGATATCTGTGCAGGATCAAGGTAAGTGTTCAGTTCAGTTGCCAAAATTGCAAAGTATTTAATAGAAGATATCATATCTTCTATCATATCTAAAAGAGTATTAACAGTGCCAACTCATTTGCAAAAGACTGGCTTTACTCAGGATTATTTGCTCTGGTATTCTCTCAAGTTGGTTGTGTCCTCCTTCCTCCTTTTCAATTAATCTTACCTTGTTACTTCTTTGTGACTTCCATCACACAATCAGCAGGAATGATTCCAGGTGTGAAGCATAGAGCCTCACTGAGGTTTCCATGACTCTGTAGGGTTTGCTTCCTCAAAGTGCTTTTGGATTATTTGTTTTCCTTGCCTTCTTGCACACCAATTTATATACATAAGTCTCAAAGAGTAGGAAGTATCCAGGGCAGACACAATCCAAAGCACAAATTTTATCTGAGTACAAAATATTAAACATAAATTCTTATCATCTCTTCTATCTCAAAAAAATGTAGTCAGGCCACTGTGGGATAAACTACAGTCCATTTAGCATTTCTAGCCCTGCTTTACTTTTTTTATTATTTTGAAAGGATACAACCAAACATAATAAAACAGAGTAGTCAGTCACAACAAAACAATGAACATGGTACATGACTTCTAAGCAGGGTAAAAAGTAATCAGTAATGACTACCATAATGTTTCTTGTTATCTGAAATATGACTGCCCATACCATTAGGGATGAGTAAAATCAAACAAAATACAAAAAAATAAAACCAGTAAAAAACAAAAACAAAGCAGAACAATGTAAGCAATACAGACCTTCAAGATACTAGTAAAACATCAGTGGCTACCATAATGCTTCTTGTTATCTTCAGAATAGTCACCTACACCTTCAGACATATTACAATCAAACAACACAGAATAGAGTAAAATCAATCAAAACAAAACTATGAAAGCAATACAGGGTTTCTAAAGAAGATAATTGGACATCCTCGATGGCTGCAATTATATATTTTGTTATCTTTAAAATAGGTGTCCATGCCATTAAGTGTAATAAAATCAAACAAATCAGAATAAAATGAAACTAATCAGAAGAATGAAGACAATATGAGTTTCAAATTATGATCTGCCTTACTTCTTAAAAGCACTTGCTAGTGATTCCTCCTGTGGAATAGACTCCAGGGTCCTAATCACTTCCACCCCTTTTACAGTTTCTAAATCTACAGACACAAATGTTTTAAAACAAAAACCAGTCCCAAACATTTGACATATTTTCATTATTAAAACCTGGGTAAGGTACCAAAGCTCTGTAAAATATGCAAGAGGATACCTTACTTCAGTGAAATGTTTAATTTGATTAGTATGATGTTATTTACATTAAAATAGTAAATGTTGAATACTGGTCAGAGGTGAATTCAGCCCTTGAAATTGACCTTCTGTTGACACCAAAACCTTTTCACTGGTCAGTTGAGTAGATCATAATTTTATCTTGTTAAGGTAATTTACATTTTTATTATTAAGTGGATATGGGAAATACTGAGTTCCAAAAATGAGAGATCAGCCGGGCCTGGTGGCACATGCTTGTAATCCCAGCACTCGGGAGGCTGAGACAGAAGGACCATTGCGAGTTCAAGACCAGCCTGGGCTACAAAGTGAGCTCAAGGCCAGTCTGAACGGCATAGTGAGACCCTTTCTCAAAAAGACAAGGGCTAGGGAGATTTAGCTCAGTGGCCTAAGTGCCTGCCTGGCAAGCGCAAGGTTGTGAGTTCAATCCCTGGTGCCGCAAAAAAAAAAAAAAAAAAAAAAAGTGAGATCTCTGTCCCTTGGACAATTTAGTACATTTAATGCGTTAATGTTCACTGCGAACTTACAGAGGAATACCCGGAAATATTCACTGGAAAATTTAAGCATACCTGTTTATTTGCTTTGTTCCTTGTTATCACACAAAGTCTAAACTATTAGAAAATGTCACTCAAACATTTATATACAGTGCTCCATTGTGTCCTTCCTTAGATTGCTATGGGAAAATGTTTTTCAATTATTCCTCAATATTCTAAACCAAAACTAACTCTTTTCCTTTCTCTGAATTTTGCCCAAGCTTCTGTTAGCTTGAGTCAAAACTGCGCCCATCTCTGCTTTTACTCCTTACCCTTGAAGTGCTCAGTTTTCCCAGGTTGCTCACTGTCCATGACCCTCATGCCCCTATTGCACATCATCTAGACTTTACCTTCTCAGTAGTAAGGGCATAGCAGTTCACAGCTAGTGTTTCAGCAAACCAGTTTTCCGGGGGTGAAGACTGAGAAGACCTTCATTATGAACTTTATTGTTAAGCACTTGAGATTCAGCAGTCTGTGCTTCACTAGGGATCACAAAGTTAAAGCTCCCACCTCCCCATGCTTTGCTAACTTAATGTAGAAGACACATGTGTCAGAGGAGTACTTGTACCATGGACTTACCTCATATTGTTAGAGGCACTTTATCATACAGTGGAAAATAGATGACTCACAATCAATCTGATGGTCACCCAGACTTCAGTTGGACTTTAGTGATGATTTTCAATGCTGTGAAGTTTTATTTCCCTCTCCCCCATTTCCACATGATGTGGAAGATGCCTGTAGAAAGCAAGAGACACTGGGGTAACCATAGTTAATCTCCTGTTGTTATGTTTTGAAGATCTGTGTAGCTTTCTGTGTTCTGTTTTGAAATGCTGTATTGTGTTTGACTCTATTCTGTTTTCTTTTTTTGTTTGTTTCTTTGTTTGTTTTGTTTTGTTTTCTTTTATTCTCTTTAAAAATAAAAAAATAAAAAAATAAACAAACACTAAGAAAAAATTGGAGAAATGAGAGGTGATTAGAAATATCATAAATAATGTATTCTACCTGTCATTAAATAGTTAGCAGCAATTCTTCTAATATAAAAAGTCTTTTAAAAAGTTTTTGCTGCAAAATTCATGCGAAAAATGTTCTTAAATCAGTCAGAGAAAAATGTTGTGATCTAAAATTTAGACCAGTTTGCAAGAGATCTCAGGTGATTTATGTAGAAAGGGATGAAATATGAGGACCTGAGATGATAAAAACCATGACACAGTCTTTCTATTTTGTCAAGCACATACGCAGGTTAGCTGTCATTTGTTAGAATGTGGGGAGAATGGATTTGATTTTAGTGTAATTCTTATTTTCCATTTCACAGACCTCTCCAAAGAACAATGGCCACCAGAAATCATTCTACGGTAACCATGTTTGTCTTAGTAGGTTTGAATCAGCAGCCAGAGCTCCAGCTGCCCCTCTTCCTCCTGTTCCTGGGCATCTATGGGGTGACAGTGATGGGGAACCTGGGCATGATCCTCCTGATTGCTCTCAGCCCTGTGCTTCACACCCCCATGTACTATTTCCTTGGCAGTTTGTCCTTCATTGATCTCTGCTACTCCTCTGTCATTACCCCCAAAATGCTG